>WHPX01001400.1:600000-854741 GCA_011057435.1 Actinia equina
CAAAGCGTCACACACACCAACTGCAATCAATAGCCTGTGTGGAAAGATTTTTTCCGTTTTTCCAAGCATATGTGGGAAAAACAGTCTTATCACAACCATCATCACTCCAAAAGCAACAACGAAAAATAAGCTAGCGAAAGACAAGACGAAGTATGCATCCATTTTTCCCTCCGAAGAGCTTGTTGAGTTTGCCTTTGCTCTTTCGCTTTCTGCTGCAGCCAGCCACAGAGGAAGGCTTACATTTTGACCAACCTGTCCGGCAACTGCAATGACAGCGAACACAATATTGGCCCAGAAGATATGGACTCTCCAAGCACCCAAGACTTTGATTTCTTTCCGATCTGCATGAGCTATTGGGACTTCGCACTCATTGTGAAGGCTGCCAACGTCCATCTTTATACCAGTTTACTTGTTGGCCATATCGAGCAAGTGAGATGTGAGAGTGTGATGCAAAAATAACTGAAAGTTTCTTGGAAACTGAATGAATCGTCACGCGATATGGTGGAATTTTTCATACCTAAAGTCATGTACAAATCACGAGACTTTTATTTACCGTCATGAATAAGATACATATGCAGGGGCGGTAGCCCCCCCTCCCCCAAGAAATGTTTTGGGACCCTGCCCCCCTCCCCCACAAAATATTTGTTCACATGAAATATAAATGCATAGATTCGATTTTTATTACTGTTATTAAGTTATTAAATTATTGTCGTGATTTTTTGCAGTGCCCCCCAAAGATTTTCAGTTTCCGCCGCCCCTGATATAAATATGAAACTGCTTTAACTTTTATTTATTTTCCATCTAATATCTTATTCAATTATTTCATAATATAAATGATTTCTATGCAAAATATTGTGGTTTTATTTCTAGTTTTCGCTTTAAAAAGTGCAACTATATATGGCTGAAGCAAAGCTAATGTAATATTATATTATTGAATCATTTGCTCTTAAAATATAAAAACTGTTTAACTACAACTTCCAGAAATAGAGATATTTGACATCAGTTCCTGATATTGGTGGGATTTTAGAAAACTGTTGTCTAAGTTCATATGCAAACAACCGAAGACTTAAACATTCGTCTAAAACATTCGCCTTACATCCAATGTAATATAATAATTATTCCTTGCGGTATCTTATTGAGGTTTCAGTTTCACTGTCACGTCACGCTATGGAAACCAAAATTTCTTTCGTTTGATCAGAAAAAATAGTTAACAATAAGACTAAACATTCGTCATATAGTATATAATCACTTCTTGCGGTATGTTATAGGCCCCGTCCACACGTATCAGGATATTTTTGAATCAGCACCCTTTTTTCTTGAGGATTGCCTTTCTGTCCTGGACGGTCGAATCCGTACATTTTTGAATACGCCGACGTAATAGGGAACGACTGCTTCAGGCACTATTTTTTCCTCCTCCTATGCATCGAGTACAACTTACATATTTGAAAATAGATTCTTATACATAAACAATATATATTTTAGGGTATCAATTATTAACTCATATTCAAAGAGAACTGCCATATCTGTGAATAAGTCCCTTCTTTACATACTCCTAGCACTATTTTACTTTTAGAATCTATGCTGTCTAGACACATGCCCGATGACTTGTGACGCACTAACCGCGATGGTGTATGCTCCCAAATCTGGAAAATGAAAATGAACAGATGGAAGTTAAACATGTGATGTCACGTGATACAAAGTTTAAGAGCCGAAAGGAACCAACAAACGCTGCTGTCAATTACAATGTGAGAAAATGAAGGGTGTGGCCATTGGTGGAAGCTTCAAGCACATGTTTACGGGTGTGGCAACTCTCGTGGTCGCCTTACCTGTTTGTCATCGGCATCCCTGCAGCCTTCAATTTTTACGACAGAACCAGGAGATGTACCAGGAATGGTTAGACAAAGATCTAAATGTCTAACCGTACTCTTTTTCGTCAAGGCCCATTCCTGAAACGAGAAAAGTGATCAATGTTTCCAATCCATGTGATATTAAAACCATTGGTTAAACAGCAAGTTACTAAAGGTACTTCTTTGCCTAGTTACCACCCTACACATCCAAATATATATAGTGAGCCAGTATGGTGGTTACCATGGATACACACCTGGTTACCACCTTGTCCATGACAGTCAAACATGCCTACAGTCCCACCCGCCTGGCTGCCAAGAGTGTCTAGACATCGCTTTCCTTGCTTTAGTTCACCGAACGATATGTCTTGATTATCGGGAATCCTGTGGACAATTATTTTATTAGCATAGATATACATAGCACGGATAGAGACAAACACTTAATAGTTATCAACTCGTGGCCCTCAATAAATCATTACAATAGTCAATGCACTTCATATTCCATTGGCACGTGCCCTTGAAAAAAAGTTTGTATATTTCTACAATGTCATGGAAAGACTTTGAATTGACTTTGATACAAGAGATCACTTACTGTAGCTCTGGGTATACGTTTTCTAGGTACCACTTGAATGGCTTACATTTCAACCTGGACCGAAGCTCCTTTCGCGCCATCACACTAAAAAAAATCAGCACTGGTTAGAAACATGAACGAATATTAAAGTCTCGTATAGATCGAGAAAATTCATTTTGGGCGCAAGCTCTGTTTACACGCCACCCCCACTCCCCACTCCCCCCTCCCCCCTATGCTGCCTATCATTTTTTTCTATTTTTTACGCTGTAATTGTTGAATTTTTGTGGCTAATTTATTAATTTTGAAAATTAAAACGGGTTTAAGATAAGACTTGGTAATAATTACTTTCCATAGGCTGCGCTTCGTGCCATCGGTCTTGCTGCATAGTAGAATCTCTTGTACTCATCCATCCACACTTCTGCTGTGCGTCTCGTGTTCCTACGATTAAAACAGTGTTATACGCCATAACTATAATCAATGGGACACTATAGATGACAACTGGTTAGGATTCGTGCACTTTTTTAAAACAGGAAATGTGTTCAGTAACATATTACAAGCTTTCTTACTTCATGTATGTGTTAGCGTTGCCATCAGGGAACGAATAGGGATGTCTCTTCCTAAACACGTGACCCACACGTGAACAAGGAATGATTTCCATGCTTCCACCACACTGCCATGCGCGAAAGGAGATTTCTGGAATGCAAAATGGGAAGTCTAACACTAAATTCAAATTCATAAATGACTGGCTATTTTGTAAAGGAATAACAGGCCGTTTTTAAATTCAATAATTAAACGTTGCTGTATTTCTTGATTAAACCCATTTTCTCAAGGTTACCCTTATTTCAGTGTCTAAATACTCACAAATACCAACAGTAAATTAAAGAATGCACAACTTCGACAATACAAACACTTTAAAAATGCCATATTCCTTCGTTGGAGCACGTGAATATTCTACACAAAGTCGAGGTCTAACCCTCAGCAACAGAGAACTCGAAACTGGAGTACAGTATGAAGGAAGCTTTACGAGAATGTTTTAGCTTTACTTTGAGAGCACAGTCAGTCTGACTTACCAAAGTTTTCTCCACCCCAGATGTCCATCATGACGTCATACTTTCCAATCTTCTCAAACCAGGCCTTATCGACCATAAACAAACCTCCTGCTATCATTGGTGTCCTATATTGGTGAGGAGAGGTAATCATAATATTGATATCATGCAATAAGAGGATAAAGAAAATGCAAGTCCTAAGGTTTGAGGTCAGGGTTTCTTACTCTGCCATTCATAACAACACAGAGACCAGAAACAAATAAGTGTGGTCTTACTTGATAGGTGCAATAGGAGTGTTTCGTCTTGCTTGCTTCTGTTCAGGAGTCAAGTTATCCCACTTGAAATGCAAGCTCCAGTCAAAACCTACAAGAAATATTGGGTAAGTAGCACACAAATTCAAGCAGGATTTGTGTTTTAAATCGTAATATTAATAAAAAATCAATGTCACGGTGACATTACACGAATGCTCTGTAATGCAAAACTAAACAGCGTTGACACCCATAATATCTTCTTATTAAACGAATTCCTCTGATCTTTAAAATAAAAGTGCTACAGGTCACCTCCTTTGATGTCTGCTGATGCTCCAATGTAATTGAAATCATCCATACTAATCACATCTATAATAGGACTGACCACAGCTTTTCTATCCTGAACATAAAAAAAAAAGAATAATACATTAGTATGAAATTAACCCTTCCAATACAAACTCTGTTGCCTTCTGTTTTCTTTTTAGTTACACTGTATCTTAAAATGTGCTATTGCAGTACTAATGGAGTCAAAAATGAGATCAAAATAGGTCCGAGTGAGGAGTTAAGATAACATGTTGTCGATTGATTTTAATATTTTGGGTAAAATTTACTAACCATCATCAGTGAGAATGAACAAATTATGCAAAAGCATGTCAATATATAGGAAAACTAAATCTACATGCATATATAGATCGCTCTGGGATCCTCACGATTACCCTACATTTCATATTCTGGCTGCGTTACCAGCGTGGTTGGTCCTTGTAGTGTAGTGGTTAACACATCGGACTAGAATACCGAAGACGTGGGTTCGAATCCTGCCAAGGGCATTGATATTTTTCTCTTATTCTCTCTACTTCATTGTATACACACCGAACGCATAATTTATTACTACATGCATATATAGTCTTGTTTTTCTGTACCTCTACTACTCTCTGCAGAAGAGGTTGAAGCCAGTCAGTGTTACATTCACAGTGGCTGTCCAAGAAGGTTAAGATTTCACTGGTTGCTATGTCTGAACCTCTGACCCTGGATCGAATGAGCCCTGTAAGACAAACAAAAATGTACTAGTTAGAAAAGATGACCATGTGGTCCAAACCTTACTCAATAAGAACAGACGTCATTCTGGAGGTTGTTACAAAATGAAGCCATATGATAATCATGAGTATACAGACCTTATGTATACAAACTAGAGATTTTTTAGACTTCAAGATATATATATATAGAATACATAGAATATGCAAGTAGCATGTATTTTAACATATCACTTTCATCCCAACACTACCCTATCTGGCCCATGAGAAAAGTACTTTTAGAATAATTGTACTCAATCAGTTTCAAATTATTATTTTTACCTTCTCGTCTGTCATTTCGCAAAATTTTAACCTTTGGTAATCCAACCAATTCAGCCCCATCACCATCTGTAGCAATCAAACAATGATAATTACTATCAAAATCTGTACATATTGTTTTCATGTTTAAAGCATTTTATTCATGTTTAAAGCATGTTAAATGTGGTCATACTATTGCATGTTCTGCTGAAAAGAATCTAGTGAAGTCAAGAAGTATAAGGGGGACTCTGTTGGTGCCCAAACGTAGGCTATATTATTACCAGCTATGAAACAAGAAACAAAAAGTGGAGAAAATCCACTTGTAAAATGAAATTCATATATCAGAAGGAAAAAACTCTGATTCTTTGTTTTCCAGATTGTACTTCATAGGGAATTTCTTACCAGGGTTTTATTACACTTAATTATTTAAAATCAAACTTAGAATAATAAAATTGACTGTACTCACCATTGTCACTATAATCATCCACTAGAATGATTTCTTTCACTAAATTTGGTGGGCTTCTATTAAGAATGCTGAAAATATCAAACAATAAAAATGAGGGGATACGATAGACCTCACATGATAAACAAGAGATTTTTGCCCATCAAATCTCACACTCAAGGGCTTAAGAATGGGTTTGAGTGAGCAGAAACAAAGACTTTAATTCTAAAGATTTTTATAATTTTTTATAATCTTAATAATTTTATGTTCGACTTAGATTTAAATAAATAAATAAATAAATAAATAGACTTTATATAACGAGGGTGACATACAGTAATTGCTGGTGACCCAGTAGTTTCCATTATGGCCCTCCTACAATAATATTAATAAACTGAAATGAAATAAGAATCCCAACTGGCAAGGAGACAAACCAGTTGGCTATTCACAAGCATGGTTGAGAAACTGAATCTGAACTAATCAGTGATCAGGACAAATACAGTCTCAGCTAGTGGCCACAGCGGGACTCAAACCTGGCACCACCAGATTGCAAGATCGATGCTATGACCACTCGAACATTTTATGAAATAATTTTATATTCGATCGCATAAAACTTGTAGAGAGGGCGAAGTTGTATTGGTAAATATAAATATTATTTTGTCATAATACCTTCTAACTGTTCTAAGCAATGTTGATCTTGCTTCGTTGTGGAATGTTATAATGATACTAGTTGCTGGAAGGGATTTAGAATATACTTGACTTGAACATCTGAAGAAATAGATATAAAAGAAGTTAAAATGATTCTGTGCTCCAAGAGATCAAGTGTTTTATGCTGCAAATATACTGTCCCTCATGGTCAACTGTGTTTGGTACAGTAGTTCACCAACTAACATATTAAGTAGGAATAAATGAGAGTGACATAGTTTTAAAAAACTTGCCTCTCACTGCTGGGGTCTCAGGGTTCAATACCTGTATCTGGACTCAGTATCCCATGTGAGCAGCATAATTCATTAGGTCTAGTCCCCTCACAAAACCTAACCAGATATAAACCCCAATATTCTGTGATTTAGCCGTGACCTGACTTAGATCAGCGCAGAGGTTGTTTCAGGATTTGATCTGTGAGTTAGCCGTGGACTGACTTAGATCAGCCCAGAGGTTGTTTCAGGGTTTAATAAATTTGAAGGTTTGGACTCATTACTCCATTATAATCAGGGTATTACCTGACTAAATATATTAGATACTAACACTCAGTTCTATACTTACTGTGAATGACGTGTGTCAGGTACATTTCTATCTGATGGTACTTTGTCGCTTATAGCTTGGTTAAATTGATTCTGTCCGTATGCATCTTCTCCTTGCTTCAAGGCATCTCCTTCAAGGTATTTCTTCTCGTCAAAGGGTGGTCGTTTTATACCTTCCTCATTATGGACATACTTTAATCCAAAACGAGAGTATAAAATATAGGAATCAAACAAAGAAAATATTGATTAAGTTGTGCATATTATAAGTTTGAGGTACAATATTGATAATACGGTCGAAGCCTTCATAAGCGACCAGCTCGGGAAATCAAAAGAGTGATTGTACATGTCACTAGATCTAGAGCTGGTCACTAACAAAAATTCATGCTCTTATATAATATAAGTAGCAAATAAAATTAATGCAAATAGGGTTTCAACCTGTTAAATCTTTCTTTTAAATCAGAAACTCTGTTGTTGTTTCCAACTTGAGTGGACTTACATGAAGAATGAATGCATCATGTTTTTTTGACTCAAAAGAGAGGACTCAAAAAAGGAGAAATTTTCAAGCAAAAAAGCAAAGAACATGTATTTTTGTAAATATTAGCAATGATTATGGCTAGCAGCCAATATATAGGCATTTCTATGTTTCTTTGTTAGTAAATTATGCTAAATAATCTACTAATTCGACTTCTTTCCAGCACTTTGGTGATGCATGAAAAGCTGAACACTTGAGTCTCAAGTAATAATTATAAAGACGAAGAAGAAGAAGAAGTAGAAGGCTTGCAAATATCAATAATTAATAATCTAACCCAACCCTATAGGCATTGAGCTAAATATTAGATCTATACTACTTCTTTACTCTTTCCTTTAATTCCCTTGACATTTTATTGTAGTACTTAAAGAATAAAATCAAGAGACCATCAAATATCATACTTTACCGAACAGTATAATTTTCACGAATTCAAACAGTTCAGACAATTATGCAGCCATATGTTACATACAAAAATTCAATGTTTTAATTTTACAAAGAAGTGTCACTGAAGCCATTATGAAATGATCCCACAGACTCTCCACGATTTAATCTTACAAGTGCAAATATACTTTATTATTTAAAGTGGAGTAAAGTAAGACTTGAGCAGTAAAAACAAGTTAATACGGGGGAAGCACCAGGTTTATTATTACCAGACATTTATTCTGGTCCACTTACACCAACAAAAACATCGATCTCATTTTTGTTTATCGGTGTCAAGAAGTTGGATTATTTATTATAACCCAAAGGAAGCTAGATATGTTTTTTTTCAATGATATAATATTTTACGGATTTCGATATTTTGGTTAAGGTAATTCAGCAGCATGATTGTCAATTAATATTCTTACCTTGGGACGAGATCGCGACAATAATCCAAAATCTGTTGTAAAATATATTATACCTAGAAACCACAATATTATTAAGGCTATCAGGAAGACTCTCCTTCTTCTAAATATCATGATATTAAAGTATTTTTATGGAATTTTTAAAGTTAAATCGATAGATTTTGTTGAGATTCAAAGGTTTGCTGCTCGACCGGGAGACCTGGGTTTAAATACCAGGCTTACTCGTTATAACCCTCAGGCTAGGTTCCTTAGTCATAACTACAGCTGTTCGTTTCCTAGGCAACTAAAAATCGTAATGTGAAGAGACTTCAAGGGATTCTTCTTTGCTTAAAATTTCAATTTGAAGGATTTAGGGTAGACAAGAACAGGTTACTCAAAAATAGAAAAGTTTCATTTTATCCTATTCATTTATTTTAAAATCGTTAAGAAACCGAGCAAAAGGGTGAGTGGATATGATATTTAGGTCACCCATCCAAGTGTTAACCCTCCTCAGACGAGCTTGACTCAGTATCTTGAACGACAACGATTTATCTACTCGACCACACGGTTCCAGGTGAATCAGCATAACAATAGCCGTGAAAACAATGCACCGAATAGACTAGACTTTTTAACATTATAGTTTCAACCGCTTCCGTGCGTGGCAGACATGCAAGGGATTAGCCAATATGGTCTGGGGGCCGGCTGGTCTCTCCCCTGATGCTTCGGCTAGAACATTTTCTTGCGTAATTCGTGCACCCAAGGGCAGAAGGATTTAATCGCCGTCAGGTCCGAAGTCCATACACCGCCTCAGCTCTGCGGATGTCTCGGGGGTATGGCAAAGTGGAATCGATTTTTTTGAATTTCTTTTCGGTCTGGGTTTGAGTCCCATCTTATGCACATAGGATTTTCTTTTCTTTTTCTTTTTTCTTAATAGTATCATTTGTGGCACTTTACAACTCAGTCCCAATTTCGGCAAACAGTGCTTTTAAGATATCCCGCAGCAACCCGTTTCTTATTTGTAGAAACTAGGTTCTTATTTGCAGCAAAGCAGTCTAAAATGCAAAAAGTTGTCTTTTATTTGCATTAACTAGGTTCTTATTTGCAGCAACTCGTCTAACTTGCTGCATGTCCCTATGTATTTAAGCTACCGTATACTGAGCATTTGATGTCTGGAGGCAAAATACGGAAGAAGCTTTCTATGATAAAAACTGATATGCATGGTCCCTTAACATGAGTAACAGTTTTTATCAAGAAGTGAGAGTATTTGGTTTTAGTCTTGTTAATTGACAAACATGCCTTAGTTTCGAGCGTAGTTCATTCTGAGGAAGATTTCTATTATCGTGATTTCCCGTACAATCTACTTGTAAAATTCATGCTTTTATAGATAGTTCGTGCGTTGAATGTCGGAAAGGAAAGTAAACATAGGGTTGTCGTGAGAAGCATTTAACACTGAGATAGTTTCCCAAAATGGGAAAAAGTTCAGTAATCGATTTGTGGTTGCTCGCTGTGTGGTGACTCTCGAAATGAATTGAGTTCATCAATATCTGCACCCACTTTTCATGATCGAATGAAATGGGCCCCAAATGTTTGTAATAACTTTATTACACGTACTCGTGTGTACCAAGCCACCATTGTGTGGTAGAAGAAGGCGAAGATGAACATCGGTGAGCAGAGTTGACCGGGTCATAATAGGCACCAAAATTTACATCAAAATACCGCTTAACCGTGCCCATTTCCGTGGTTTTTGTAATCGTCATCATCCCCTGTCTTCCATCCCATTCACATCCAACATTGATTCCAAAACCACTGTTGACGTGAACATGTGCCCAAGTAGCTTGACGAAGATGTGTAGTGCATTCGGTGCAGTTGATTCCTCGCACATTAATGTACTGCACATGCGCACAAATGGTTCCACTTGTATGCATGATGTCAAAGTTGGTCAGCAAACCTCGAATGTAGTCTCGCGTGACGAGGCCGTCAGTCTCGTACTTACATGTGGCTCTAAAGAGAGTCGAGTTACTTCTGATGTGCAGCATGGCCGGGCGAGACAGGCGGTAGTCATTCCAGTTAAGAGAACCCGCTTGGTTGACAGGAAAATCCGTGGTGAAGGGTTTGTATCTATACTTTAACTTATTAGCAAAGGCAAACGACTCTATCAGAGTCCAGACGAAACCTGACTGTGAATGGAAATCACAATAAACATTCATCTTGTCGCCAGAAGGTAAAGTGATGGGATAAAGTCCAGAAACGAGTCCTTTGCCATGCGCAGCACACGTCATGGGCTTCTCGCACATTCTGCCTGTGAAGATCCCTGGGATACAAAGGCACTGGAACTTGGGCCTGACATCCTTGCTGCATTGTTCGATGCACGTTCCTCCATTAAGACAGGTGATATTTTGACAACATCCATTGCTGCAGTTTATTGACGACATTGAAGGTAGCGTTCCGGATGTGGCACAATTATGGGGCCCCTATTGGTAGGAGAAACGTTATCAAACAAACACAAAAATAGGAATATCAAATCTTAATTAATTCTCAAGTTTTTCATTCAAAATCTAACATGGCGGAAAATTATCACGTGATGACCCAACCTTTGATGCAATATTATTTACCTGTGTCGTCGTTGGCTTCAGTTCGTTATATTTGTAGCCTGGTGTCGCCACGAAGTCCATCGGTGCTGTAAGTCTGTCCTCGTCCAGCAGCTCGCAGCGCGTACCATACAGTTGATAGGACATGCAACGACATTCATTCAAGCATGTCGTCAAGCACTCTTTGATGTTTGTAACTGTGACATTCTTGTACGAATGTCCATGAAGAGCAAGGTCCATCTCGTAATCTACACCTGTCAAAGGAATAATATTGATAATGATATGTTTGTAACTGTGACATTCTTGTACGAATGTCCATGAAGAGCAAGGTCCATCTCATAATCTACACCTGTCAAAGGAATAATATTGATAATGATATTTATATATTGCGCACATTCTGTAAAAGAATCTAAAGTACATGTCATACCAAGCTTTTTAATTCAACGTGGTATTGACTTCGTCTTATATTATTATAATTATTACTGTTTTACTGATATCCTTTGTCTTTTTCGTAAGTTTACAAGTGTGTATGTTGTGGTTGTCTTGTTTGCTGAACTCGGAAAACAAAAAGCTATGTATGATCAGTACGAAGACCTGCCGAAGTCTTGTAAGTAAACGCTCGGAATCTCACCCGACGTGGTTAAGAGTCAAGTTAGAAGGACTGCTCTTGCGTAGTATTGTGGGGTGAAGGTTAAAAGTCGTCAATAGTCTATTGTTTTCACTTACCATTTTCACAAAGCACTCCATTGTAGCCGGGTTTACAGAGACACTCGTATTTGTTTTCTTCATAGATAGCTTTACATGTTGCTCCGTTACGACAAGGGAATGACGAACATGGGCTCTGAACGAACAAACAAAACACAGAGGGAAAATGAAAATTAGCACGACTTAGCGTAAAAGAAAAAAAATGTCAACTGAATGAAAATTCATTCGTACGTAACCTCTTAAAACCTTTTTTGTTTTGCGTCCGCTTACTTGCATTTTGAACTTCAAAGGTAGACCCCGAGAAAACCCCATAGAGCCTTCTTATAAGCCTTTTTTTTTAGTTTTGCCTAATATATACAAAACATCTCATTGTACATGTGTGCCCACGTGCACAACAAGTTCTGGCGCATGTTTTTAGTTACAGAACGTGCCATGGCGTATGTTTTGGTCTAGAGTTTATTTTCTGGGCTCTCTCTAATCCATGCAACGAGTTTTACGTCATCGTTGATACTACGTTTTAGGTGTCCTGGCTTCCCAAGCGTCAGAAATACGACTAGAATAACCTAATACGTGTTGAAAATTGAAAAAGATAACGATTTTACTAGAGAATTCGGTAAAGTACTTCGATATTAGTGAACTTAGCTTTGTCAAAATGTCCAAATGAAGTGAAGATTCCCTATTAAATAAATATCGTGTTATTCCAACTTGTAGAGTTCAGATTCGACGTGAATCGTTCGAAGATAGCGTTGTTGCCATTGATATGATGGCAGGTGTGGTGGAATCTGTTAAGCAAATATAAACCCGGCTAAATCAGGATCCGCGTCATCAGATCTCCCAACGTTTTTTCTTTTCTTTGATTAAGTAATAACTTTTCCTTCTACAAAATAGTGTTTAGAAATTCCTCGCTTGATTACAATTTCTACTGCGGTTTAAAATATTCTTAAGGTAATTAGTTTAAAAACTTATCTCAAAACTACTTCTCGAGGTTGCTTTTTCTATAGATTTTTTTTGGTTTCCTTTGTCGGTGCTAGACTAACAGATCACCAGAGATTCAGTCCACTAGCTTTTGAGAACGTTTTATGCATCAAAAACTGAAATGTTATGAAGGCGATTCTTAAGTAGTTTTGATGCAAACAGAGTTAATAGATGATGCAAATAATGTTAAGCTTTCGAATGACCTCACTGCATTATTGATGATTGTCAATTGCCAACGAAGAGAAGAGCCGTTACCTACGTTTTATGTAGTCACAAGGAATTGCTGGTTTTCACATGACGTCATCAAAACATCAAAATCTAAGCTATAGATCGTATAAAGACATTTCTCAAGTATGTTTTAGAAGTCAGTGTTATAAGTCACTAGGAAAAATTTCGAGTCATTTCGATGTTTGGTTCCCGAGTTATGAAGGTTGAGTTTGTGTCACGCAATACCGTCACGTCTATCTCAATAGCGATCAAAATAGTAAAATAATTTACTTTAAATAAAAAATTTTCCCTCAGACACGTTTAAAATATCTATTCAAAGTATATTTAAGTGAAAAATAGTCAAACATATTAAATATTCCATCATTTTAAGCCTTTGGAATTTCGTCCGGCATGATGGTGCACCAACTTGGAACACCAAGATGGCCGCTCCATACATTTTAACCAACAATTGCGTCATGTTTACTCGCCAATAGTTCCGCAACTAAATGCTTTACAGCCTCGAAATTTGGCCAGAATATGTAGTTTGGACCACTTTACAAGATTATGAATGTTCTATTTCATTATAATGCGAATTTACGCCTTTGAAATTCATGATGACGTAGGTGAAAACCAAGAATAAGATTACAAATCTTAAGAAAACATTAAATCGTTTTGCATGTTTTCTTTGTTTATAGAATCACTTTAGGAGCCAAACTCCAACTTTGTAAAATACTCGCGCCGACACGTTTCTTCAAATGCGATTTGAGGGAGGGGCGTCTTGTTAGACTAAGAGATTAAAAGCAGAGTTTACTAGTCATATTGAAAACAGATTAGCTATGCTATTATGTATTATGTTTTTATTTAAAGATTTCCGCTCTAAGGTGCTCAGCCGTATTAATAAGCGAAAGAAGAAAAGAAAACAAATTTTCAACTTAGAAAAGTTCAGTCCAGTACGTTTCTACGTTTTGGCAAGTCTTAGTATTTCTTAAAAATAGATAAAATAAAATAAAAAGGAAAAAAGTATGCTGAAGTGTTGGATTTATAAGAGTTTAATATAAAAAGAATTTTACTTACATAGAGACTGTAATGATTGAATCCAGGTTGGGTTTTACATGAAAACTTGTCCGAGGCGTTGTACTTGTCAGTAGCGAGAATCTCACAAATATGTCTTCCATGAATATCGGGATTGATGGCAAAATTAAACGAGAAACCGATAGAAGAGTTAGCGCAGATGAACGCACACTCTCCTGCCCTTCTTACAAAGCTGTTAAAGGCCACAGAGACATTGAGGTACGAATTCTCGTGTTTTACAAACCTAGCGTAGCCAAACTTATCGACTGTATCTCGACGAAGACCTTTTAGAGCTAGGGTTTCATTTTTGAGTGCTTTAGAGAAACGAATAAGCGAAACAAAAACAAAGAGAGAGACCAAAGACATTATTATATTCTCGGAAGTGGAATTCATATCTGGTCTTAATATTAAATGTGTCGATCGATTGTATTTATTCAGAATATCATCATTGTTGTCCTTTGTTCAAACGCCCTGCTGAGTCATTTTTTGTATACTTATACCGGTATAGCTAAACAGGGCAAACAGGGTAATTACAGTTTTGAATTCTCAACTTTTTTCTCAGGGAATTATTTCACCCTATATAATTAGTGCTGATAATATTTTCAAGTTAAGTTTTTCTGTTGGCTCAAAAAAATGCATGTTCACTGAGTTATAACATAGACTTTTCTTACTCCATTGGGGGGATTTTTTGTCGTAACCAACTATGTGGATTACCTGTGTAATCAGCTTCTGACGCAACTAGGTTTGATTGATTGTGACGTAACTAGACGCAACCGTTTCTTACGCGCGCGTTGCAACATCAAGCGGTGCAGCTTTGGAATATCAATGAATCGCCTAAATTCATCCAACGGTTTATTACATTTCTCAATCGGGAGTCGACACTTTACTACATTACATTACATTTACCAAGTTACAAGCACACCCTCTCTTCGAGGCTTAAGTGCTCGGGTAGGTCAGGATCAAAGTTAGTATTCTAACTTACAGACCCCACTTTTAAATGCATTAACATTTGGAGCTATGACTAATTAAACGGGTAGATTGTTCCACTGTTTTATTGTCCATGGTAGAAAGCTGTATTGTATATATGTTTTTTTTCTCGGATTTTAAAGGATCTGTTGTTATTATCTCTTGAGTTTCTTGTCAAGGGTATCAGTTCATTACAGATATATACATCAACTAAGTTGTTTATAATTTTGTACAGCATAACTCAGAATCTCTGGTCAGCTCTGCGCTGCTTAAGACTGCGCCAACCAAGCTCTTCCAACATCGCGGTGACACTTGCTTCACGGCTGTAGTTGTTACAAGCAAATCTGGCTGCTCTTCTCTGAACCATTTCGATCTTATTTTGGTTCATTTGGATGAAAGACAGTAGACGCACACTCAATTTGAGGACTCATTTCGGCGGAGAATTAATCAAAAATGAGATTTTTTAAGGTTTTCGAATTACAAATGGAAAAAAAAAACAGAAAAAGGATGAAAACTGAAAAAGAATGACGTATTGAAAAACTTGGTTGAGTAGTACCCAGTCTCACTCAGTTATTGAGTTCCCATCATGCATCTCTTCAGAACCAGTTTCAGCAGATGCAAAAGAAGATGGTATTGGTCAAATGTTGGTTCAAAAAACTCCCTAAAAAGCATATTTCCTGTCTTGACAGCTAATTTTGCCTGCATGAACAGATAGAATAAGTATTTATCTTGGTGTAAGGGCTTGTAATGGGTGATAATCAAGATCTGCGGCTGGCTAGAATCGATCATGTTGAATTGTTGTCATCCCAGTCTGGTACACTGTATCAGTCGAGAGAATTCACTGATGTCACCTTCGTAGTTGAAAAACAAAGATTTAAAGCGCATAGGATCATCCTAGCAGCAAGGAGTGATTATTTCAGAGCCTTGCTGTTCGGAGGAATGAGAGAAACCAATCCAGCGAATGAGATAGAGATTACAGACTCTTCATCAAGTGCTTTTGACGCTTTACTCAAGTATATTTACACTGGGAAGATGTTTTTAGGTGAATATTGCCCTGAAATTGTGCTGGAGCTATTAAGTTTAGCTCATAAATATGGA
Source organism: Actinia equina (assembly GCA_011057435.1). Taxonomy (NCBI): domain Eukaryota; kingdom Metazoa; phylum Cnidaria; class Anthozoa; order Actiniaria; family Actiniidae; genus Actinia; species Actinia equina. The sequence continues at coordinate 615,678 of WHPX01001400.1, forward strand.
TTCTTGGCCTTAGAGAGTGCAATTCAAGGATATCTTAAGGCTATTCTCGATATTAGGAATGTTTGCCAGATTTTCGATTTGTCATCGTTTTTCCAACTCCAAGACTTGTTTGTATCTTGTCTCGATTTTATGGACCAAAATGCAGCTGAAGTGCTAGCTACAGATTCATTTTCAATGTTATCGAAGAATTCTTTGATTGAAATAATCAAAAGAGACTCATTTTGTGCTCCAGAAGTTCAAATATTTCGTTCAGTGGCTGATTGGATAAATGCAAATAATGAGGTAAAAGAAAAAGACATCAAGGAAGTCTTGAGCCAAGTACGATTGACTCTTATAAGCCTAAATGAACTATTTCATACTGTAAGACCTACAAGGTTCTTTGACGCGGATGCAATCCTTGATGCAATCAAGGTTAAAACTGAAAGCCAAGTTAGTGAAATGAACTTCCGTGGACATCTAGGTGAGAGCAAATCTTAGGTTTAGTGGCTGTCAAAGTGGAGTAGATAGCATATGATTATGCAGTTGATATAAAATCATGATGGTGCAATGTCCAAGCAATTTGGATTTGATTGGCCCACAGGATATTAGTGTCATACCATGTCATTGTGTCATGCCGTTGCATAGTCATATTGAATGTACTCTATGGTGCTAGTTGCTGTGACGTAAGCTATCGTCATTACTATTTCAACCAGAGATTAATTTACTAATGAAGCGAAGCAACTTTGCAAGAATCACTGTGTTAATCACATCATGATGCAAATGTTTGTAAATGCCACATATGTATGAATTAGATCTACTGTAGAGCATTAATGAGGTGACTAGGAATGTTATATCATGATTATTCAGAAGTTTCTCTTTTGGTCCTCTCTCCTTTTCCTATTACGAGTCCTTCTAGGGTCTGTAATGGTCCACTAGTGTGTTAAGACTGATTTTATGTAGCATTGTCATTCCTTGCGTTTTATTGAATAGTAATATTTAAAAAAAGCTGATTTTTGCAGAGGGAGGGAAACATCATCATCAGATTCAGATATCCACTTTCCTAAGCATTTCCCTATACTTTTCCAAACTCATGTATCCATGTTGCTAAATCTGTCTACTATTTTATGTTTTAAAGTTCGTGATGAGAATATTCCTATATCCTTGTGTGGTTCTGAAGTGATGGAATGTGAAAAACAACTCCTAGAAACAGATACAGTTAACTACGACCTTGACCGTGGGTTCTCTCGGCATCTGATAGCTGAAGGTGACAAGGGGATATGCATTGCACTCAGTCGACCTAGTATTATTAACACCATCAGAATGCTTCTGTGGGATAAAGACTTGAGGTCATATTCATATTGTATTGAGGTATCTATGGACAACCAAGACTGGGTAAAGATTATTGACTACTCTAAGTTCCTGTGCCGATCTTGGCAGACACTACATTTCAATCCAAGAGTTGTCAGGTAGGGCAGCATTCTTATTGGTATGGCCATACCTTTGTTTTACCACTGTCAGCTAGTTTCCAAAAAATTCTCCAAAATTGTCCCAAGATGTTCTTTCTAATATTTACTGTGGTGCAAACTGCTACAGCAATACCATTAATTAAATGGATGGTCAGAAAAGCAAACCTTTATTGGGCTTTATTAAGCAGACACCAGCCAAAGTCCTGAAAATTCATAGCTTTTATTAGTTTTCACAATTTAGTTTTTTCAATAGTTATGGAATGATTAAGATGGTCTTCAAATACCAGTAGCTACTATTCTTTCTTCTTGTAGATATATCAGGGTTAAAGGATCCTACTGCAGTGTAAATAAAGTATTTCACTTGGTTCATTTTGAGTGTCTGTACTCAACAAAGCCATTCAAAATCACCAAAGATTCTGTTATTGGTAAGTTATTGTATCACAAGTACTGTACAAATATTCCTTGACTAAATATCCCTCAGTTTGAATGGAAGAATGAATGAGATTTTAAAAGGGATTCATTCATGATTAGAATACTTTACAAGCTTCTATAAACAATGTAAATTTTTTTAAATGTGTACTCTATGATAAGTGGTGTTTATGGATTCTTGGTAAGCACTAGTATACCTCACAGTGATGCAACAAAAAAAATAGATTCACTAACAAATTCTTTGTGTTTCATGCATTGAAAGGGAGCTTTCTTTATATCTGCATATGGAACAATTTATTCAGATTTATTCAAATTATTCTTCACTCATATTATATACAATAAATGATATATATTGCATATCAGTACCCCAAGAGAACATGGCTGTGCCGTCAGCCAGTGCCAGTGTCATCGAAGGTGTGAGTAGGAGTTGGAATGCCCTGCTCAATGGAGAAATCAAGAGCTATGATTGGAACTCTGGGTACACTTGTCATCAAATTGGTAGTGGTTCTATCGTAGTGCAACTAGCACAACCATTCTTTATTAGTACCATGAGGTAGGGAAACAGAGATAATGCTGTTATAAATACTTATTATACTGTCAAAAACGTTATCACTCACAGCCCCATTAAAAAACTCCTTGGAGACATTGCCTTGCCGTTAAAATATAAAAATAATAAATAGAATAAATGAATGAATGGGTCAAAAAATACTGTAAATTAATTAATTATTAAGTTTTTCATATAGCATTCCATTTAGTATGATTTTGTATCTCCTAGTAACACTAATAACAAAAATATGAATGCTAATCCCACATATAAATGCCATGCTGAATGTTTTTGTCCCATTCTCTGTAGGTTACTGTTGTGGGATTGTGATGATCGCAGTTATCGTTTCTACATTGAAGTATCCAATGACCGCCAAAAATGGAATAGAATTGTGGATAAAACTAATGAAGATTGCAGGTATCTATTAATAATTAATAAATTATAAATAATTATAAACAATTATTGTTTTGCATTTATTATAATTTCATAAAATTATTCACCAATATTTGTTTAAAAAAGAAGTTAATAATTGTTTCTGTTGTACAGGGCATGGCAGTACCTTACTTTTGATCCTCAAACTGTAACTTTTATACGTATTGTTGGGACCCAAAATACCATCAATGAGGTGAGTTATTGTTGTTAGGGTACCATGGAATAGGGCAGTAGACAGTCATACGTTCAACATATAATCAAAAGGTTTCTTCCTGTTCTGCAGGTTTTTCACTGTGTCCATTTTGAATGTCCAGCAAGTGAAACTGAACCAGAAGCATGTATCAGCATGAATACCATGCTGCCAGACAACCTATGACGTCATGGCAACCAGACAACATGTGTTGTCATGACAAGCAGACAACCTGTGACGATGTCATGGCGACCAGACAACCTGTGATGTCATGGCAACCACACCAGCATCAGCCAGTGAGACTAAGCTTTTATAATCATCTATAAATAACCATAAAACAAGCATAATTTAAGTCTATAATTTAAGTATGATTTATTAGCTGACAGAAAATAATGAAAAAACTTCTCTGTGTGTACAAAATTATTTTATTGTTATTGAATAAAAGTGTTGCAAACTAGTTACAATACCATGCGTTATGATATATATCTATACTTGTTGATTGTTAATTTGCCAAAGAAGCAATTTTATTTTGCTATTTTTAGTAAAGTGTGTGGATATTACTTTTGAATTTTGATTACGTTCCACTTCGTGTTATGAAAGTGCTACTGAGTGCTTGCCTGAGTATCAACACGTGACTAACAAATACTTCATAGTACATCCTTTTGCAAAAGTTGACAAAGCTGTTTAGTTGGTTTGTTTGTTGGGCTCTGTTGTAATAAACAAGTACTAGGAGTCGACAAAACCGTCTTGTGAAATGGTCCTGCTTAGAACGTGTTCCAAGACTTAGAATATGCTTATAGGCATTTGAAAACAACTTGCCAAACGCTAGGATACAAGAGAACGAAAGGTAAGATGTTAGACCGTAAAAGTTTTACTTCAAATTTGTACACGACAGTACTGCGATATATATATATAGTTTATATAACTTGCAAAGCTTTGTGAACTGAACTGAACTTGAGGCTTGTTCTCGCAAAAAAAATCTTTAAAGAAAAGTAGGACTTTTTTCCTAAACTTTCACGGTTGTATTTGTATTCTATATTATAAAAGTGTCTAATGCGTAGGACTTTCAAATCTTCTGTTTTCCACCCAGAGTCACTGATAGTCTAGTGAAATATATAGTTTTAATGTGTACTGAGTTATCCTAGATAAACAAAAATACGAGGAGAATTGTGAAACGGCTATCTGGAAGCGCTTTTTAGCCCAACGCATGAACAAATGCGAATCTGAGTTGAGTTGTCTCAACCGGGTCAGAGACCTTTACATTTGTATTATTTGCAAATTCTCTTTCCTGTCCAAATTAAAGATTGATTTGGATCGTTTCCATTCGCATTCTTTCGAGGGAGAACTATGTCTTATGGAATCAGTCTAGTATAGTTTGGGATGATATAATTAATTGAGGGGTATTGGTCTCCAATCGTCTGCAGTGCTGCGACATTTTGGTTCACTTCCTCAGCGCTTCTTTTTACGTTTGTTCAACGTCCTATTCATATAAAGTAAAAAGAAATCGTGATTAGAATCCAAAACTCTTACGAGATATGGGATTCTTGTTTCAAAGTTATGACTAAAATAATTGTAGGGAACTCCGAAGGCGGTTGGGGGGGGGGGTCCGCTAAACCTAGCTCCCCCCTTCCCTCCTCCTTCGGCCCTGTTTTCTGCCAAATATGAGTTGTCTAATAGGCCATTTGCATTATGGCGTCATTTACTACCACTACCAGACTCCATTGCACACTGTCTTTTGTTCTGTTAATTAGCACCAATTGTCTCACTATTCCCATGAGGAACTACAAATTTGAATAAGAAAGAAAATTCACGAAGCATTTTGGTAGTGGTAGTAAAATGACCGCATAATGCAAATGGCCTATTCTTTGACTTGAGTTTTATGCAAATAAATTGCCAGTTGCCCCTCAAGGCTCGGTGTGCTTCGCATAACACGTTAGGTCATGCCGCGGGAGTCGTGCATAACCCTGTACCACGCCATGATACTTCCAATATTTGACTATTGTGCTACTATTTGGGACTCCTGTGGCAAGACCGATCGTGATTACTTAGATAAGCTACATAGATTTTTATTTATTTATTTATTTTATTTTATTTTACTTATAGCCAACTCTTATGTTTTCAATAGCTAGCGGGTTAAAGAAAAGAGACTACAAAACGTATCGCTGAATAATAAGAGATAAATAAGAGAGGCTAGGAATGTACTACAGGTTTTCCCCAATTACAATAGATCCTATCAACTAAACAGCATCCAATAAATGATTCAAACTAAACTGACCTAAATCGGTCCTTAGGCCTTAACCTAATAACTCTCCAAGCTAAACTAAATGGAGATGCGCCGCCGGTGTTATTGAGTCTCTCAGCCAATAAGTTGCGCGGAAATTTAGTGGGTCTTTACCCCAGTCCCGCCGGGACTACCTGAAACGCAGTGTTTAAATGTTAATATAACCTGGCTCCACCGTATTTACTTAATGATTTCTGTCACTCGCGCAACTTCACGCTTATAATATGCGCCATAGAGATTTGCTCCGTCCGCCTTTTGCGAAAACATCCAAATATCTGGGCTCCTTCAGGTTCAGCGGTACAAAAGATCTGGAATAGACTTCCGCTGGGCCTAATGAGGGTACACGACTTAACAAGATTCAAGTCTGGCCTTAATAAGCATTTTAGATCTAGCTAAGATTAACCCTGTGCGTCATGCAATACTTCATTAAGTGTTCTATTCTTAGTGCTTTGTAACTTTTTTAACTTTTGTATTTTGTACTATATTTTCTGTCTGTGAATTAGATTTAAACAGATCTCCATTCAGGGCACCTCTGAACAGGGCACCTCTGAACAGGGCACCTCTGTATAATTATTGTTGATAAATAAATAGATAAAACACTGGTAATTGCAATTTTCGACCGAGTGTCTAAATTGGACGTAAGGGGGACCCCCAGATTAACTCCCCCACCCAGACTGCCACTCTAAACTATGTCCCGGGGTTCCTGTTTGTAGGTCATAGTCGTATCTGCTACACTACATATTTCATTTAGAGGATTTTATCTTTTGTGTGGGTACAAGGGGTGTACTTATCCCCCCTTAACCCCTCCCCTCGTACCAAGAGTGAGGAAAAGCCGAGTAATAGACTTACCCATAATCGCCGCCTCACAATTTGTTCCAGTGAAGCCAACTTGACAGGTACAGCTATAACCATCCATGAGGTCATTACAAGCGCCATCGTTCTGGCATGGATTGCTGAGACACTCATTGATATCTGTTATGACGATAAGTGCAACATGAACTAATTGGATTTTTTCTCAGCAGCCTCTACCATTCCTCCCCTCCATGTCTCTCCATCTCCTTCCCTTACCTCCTCCCCTCCATGTCTCTCCATCTCCTTCCCTTACCTCCTCCCCTCCATGTCTCTCCATCTCTTTCCCTTACCTCGAAGACTTAGATCAGCCCAGAGGTTGTTTCAGGGTTCAATCTGTGAGTTATCCATGCCCTGACTTAGATCAGCCCAGAGATTGTTTCAGGGTTCAATCTGTGAGTTATCCATGCCCTGACTTAGATCAGCCCAGAGATTGTTTCAGGGTTCAATCTGTGAGTTATCCATGCCCTGACTTAGATCAGCCCAGAGATTGTTTGATACCCTGACATGAAGATTATTCATGGTACATTGTTTGTACTTCTTTAGTTCTTACTTGATTCGCAGTTCGTTCCCGTATACCCCCCGGCGCAAGTGCAGGTGTAGCCGTCAACGTGATCGTGACATGATGCTCCATTCGTACACGGATTGCTAGAGCACTCATCGATGTCTGTAGAAGCACATAAGATTAGTTTACCAATGATAAATACATCAATGTTGCAAATTCTCTCAAATAACTTTACTCCGCCAAGATGCCATTGCACCTTTCCCTTCCAAGATGAAGCTATTCTCCTCTCAACAACTCGATCAATGGTGGGTATCAAGTGCACTCGCCTCTCACCTATTGGGGTTTCGACTTCATTTACTGGACTCAGCATTATATGTGAGTAGAGTTTATTACGTCTCTCCTTTGATTTCGAGGGTTTTTTCCCTTCACAAAGCCTAACACATTATACGAGTTATCCCATGATCTGACTTTGATCAGCAAAGATATTGAAATGTTTTTTTTTTGAGGTCTTTAGAGTCTAGGTTAACACGACAGCCATCAAATGAGTGAGCTGGTTGTGGAGCTTGAAGCTATAACTTCTCAAACTCATTAATACTTCATAAGTTCAATTACCAATGACGACTTTGTATTGTAGTCACGTGTCACCTTGACACGTGATCAAAACACTGATCACTTTTTTAGTCTCAGGAGATTCAAGAACAAATGATAAATTATGATGAGACTGAGAAGTAAGTTCAAAAACTCGTGCATCGTGTTTGATAAGCGCATCCAAACACCGAAACAATAACAGCCGTGCTTTCATCTGTTTCTCGGTGTTTGTATGCCCTGATCAAAAACTCGCTCTCGTTTTTGATCTATTACCCACACACTCGCTGTGTCTAGACGTCTTAAGATGCTATCTCATTGAATTCACTGGTAGGTCTGGTCAGTCTTACCTGTTTCACAATGGACTCCTGTGTATCCTGCTGCACATGCGCACATGTAACCATTGACTTGATCAACACATGATCCTCCATTCAAACATGGGTTGCTAGAACATTCGTTAATATCTACGGAAATAGATAGCCCAATGTTGTATTTCATTCGTTCCAGCTACCGGCACAGGTACTAAACGTACGCGCAATGTTAAAGGCAATCGCTGATGAAGTAGAAAACGATCTTACTTCAGCAACATTACCTGAAATATGGCGCTTCCTTCCTTCCTTCCTTCCTTCCTTCCTTCCTTCCTTCCTTCCTTCCTTCCTTCCTTCCTTCCTTCCTTCCTTCAATCAATCATTCATTCATTCAGTATGCCTATAATTTTCTAAACTGTGAAATTGTTCATTTAATAGAATCGCGTAAGCATACAAAAACATTTTTGAGGGTTAAAGTTTGCAGCTGAATAAGTTGCTTGATATTCCACGAGGATCAGCATGATCATTTTTTTCATCCTTAATAAATCAGGTCATTCCTCATCTCTCTTTACTTACTTATCTCACATTGTGGCCCATTGAAGCCAGCAGTACAGTTACACTGATATCCATTCACTTTGTCGATACATGTACCATTGTTTTGGCAGGGAGTACTGGCACACTCGTCAATATCTTCGAAAAAATATCAAATCATTTCATTGCATTTATTTCTTAAACGATAAAATAAAATATTTAAAAATAATGAACGACGCTTCGTAAACTCTTGAAGTTTTTTCTTGACATGATTTAGCTGAATCGGCTTAATAACAATAATAATGTTCAATAGTTAAGAAGCGCGACATGTGAATATGATCAAATGTGCAAAGGCGTTACCATAGTAATAAAAACCATAAGCGCGAAGCATTTGCGGCTAAGCCGGAGATTTTCGCCCCGACACGACTATCCGTGGAATTGCAGACTGATTAGGAAGGTCGGCCGAAGCCTAAGCGAGAGATTAATTGTTTTGATAACTTAGAGTCCATAGTTACTCCTTTCCATGTGGGATGCGTTTATAAAACTAGCGCGCTAGCAGTGACGTATTGACTTACACGAAATCAAAATCGAATTTCTCATTTCATACTGGCATTTTTTGACATCCATTTTTAGGATAAGAAAGTAGAAAGGAAAAAACTGGAATAGACTAGCTCATCAAAGGTTAGATACACAGACAATTTAAGCTGCTTACTAATGGAGCAATGGCCACTGAGTGGTGGATTGTCGAACCCTGGACAACACATGTAACTGATCCTGTAGCTCTGTCGGTAGGCTGTTCGATAGCTTTGTTGTAGATACGCCTTAAAATAAACCAAATAACGACGATTGTGCTTTAATGAATTTTTGTTTCCATTTTAATCTTCAGTTATATATTACTGCAAGTTGAATGTGAATTGTCTTTTTTTTTTAAAGACAAATACGAGAACATATTTTTTTCATTCCCTCCTTCCTAAATGTATTTTTCGTATTTCTGTTTTCATTTTATTTTAATTAAATTCCAACTATAGTACGGCTTTGATAAAACTCTTTGTTCTGCATGTTTTGCTAACCACACCTCGTTCTTACCTCCATCCATCACACCTCCACCATCCAAACCATCCACAGCCGTAGGTGTAGTGCTGGCTTTTTGTCACGTGATAGGACTCCAAGTACGCGAAGGCATAACTAGAAGAAAGGCTGATGTTCAGTATATGTGATCTTTAGGTTTAAAAAAAGTGTCGTAAGCAAGTATCTCACCTGACGATTTGTGAGCAGACTTGGGTGCCACCAGGTAAGAGGGCGCCTGGAGTGACTGGCGTGGTTAAAATAGAATATTTAATATCCATCCATCCATCCATCCATCCCTTCATCTATCCATCCATCCATCCATTCATCCATCCATCCATCCATTCGTCCATCCATCCATCCATCCATCCATCCATCCATCCATCCATCCATCCATCCCTTCATCTATCCATCCATCCATCCATCCATCCATCCCTTCATCTATCCATCCATTCATCCATCCATCCATCCATCCATCCATCCATCCATCCATCCCTTCATCTATCCATCCATCCATTCATCCATCCATCCATTCGTCCATCCATCCATCCATTCATCCATCCATTCATAGCTAATCCATCCATTCATTCATTCATCCGAAGCATCCATCCATCGATCCATCGATCCATCGATCCATCGATCCATCGATCCATCGATCCATCGATCCATCGATCCATCGATCCATCGATCCATCGATCCATCGATCCATCGATCCATCGATCCATCGATCCATCTATCCTTCCCCTTTATTCATCCATCCCATTCATTCATTCATTTATCTATTTAGGTTACGCTTGGCGATGATCTCAAAACACTAGATGATATTCAATTATCATATCAGCTTACCTATTTCGCATCTATCGCCAGAGAACCCCGGATGGCATGTACAACGGTAAGCAGCAAACATATCAGTACAGACACCCATGTTCAAGCAAGGATTGCTAGCACATTCGTTAACCTCTTTGAATAAAAAATTAAGTCATATTCACTGCTTAGGTTGGTGATATGAAGCATCTGTTATGAACTATGCTACTACCCTAGTGCAGTGGGCCGTATGGCGTTATTCTTTTAAAAGCAGATGAATCGGACTTTATTCTTCTAGTTATTATTCTCGTTAATGATGCAATGTTTTCCCATTACAGACCACGTGACATTCCCAAGTGTATCATTTCACGTTTAAAGGTTGTGCATGTGAAGACGCATGATTATGGATACCACTAAGACAAAGAATCTCATCCTCAAGAGAATGACACGTGGTCTGAAATGGGAAAACACTGCAACACGAAAAATAAAGTCTATTAAGATTCATTATCCTGCAATAAAAATAGAGCCCTTTCCTTGTTCATAAAGTTGTTCATAATGTTTTTGTTTGAGCTGTATCCATATTCATGTGTCTTCTCATGTGCAACTGTTAAACAAAGAATTGATACACTAGGGAATGACTCGTGGCCTTGAGAACAAGATTCTTTGTTTGAGCTGTATCCATATTCATGTGTCTTCTCATGTGCAACCGTTAAACAAAGAAATGATACACTAGGGAATGACTCGTGGTCTTGAGAACAAGATTCTTTGTCTGAGTTGTATCCATATTCATGGGTCTTCTCATGCATAACCTTAAACAAAGAAATTACACTCTAGGGAATGACACGTGGTCTGAAATGGGAAATGTTATGGGAATAAAACGAGAAAACAAGTTTTCAGAAACATGTTTTCCCAGCGCATGTTCCCGATGATTCCAAGCTTAGCCACATGCGAAACGTTGCTAGGTGCAACAAATTTTGCTTCTAAGACGCAATGTTTCTGCTGTGCGGCAGCAACATTTCATGCTTCCAAGACGCATGGAAACAATGTTTCCTTGTTTAGCCACAAAAATCAACATTCTAAAATTTTGTTACTTAGCAACGCTAGCTCTATCTTGAAAGTGCGCACGCGCTAACCGATATTGAGTAAGCATGTTTCCCGATGTTCCCTGACAGTTTTGCCGTTAGGAACATTCAAGAAAACATGTTTCGGGTTTATATTTCCTCGTTTAGCCAGGGCCTCACCATTTTCACAAAACTTCCCTCCAAATCCAGGTATACATAAGCACTCGTATGTTCCGTGTTCGTACTTGGCATGGCACGTCGCTCCATTCAAACACGGGAATGAAGAACAGGGACTCTACAAATATAACAGCTTGTGAGTATATCTTTTTGTGTTTGGTATTCACATTATGGTTAGAGATAGGAGAAAATGTTAGAGACCATTACGTTTGGCATCACGTGGTATTGTGATAGACGGTTGTCGTATGACTGTAAAAAGCTGACGGCACCAGCATGGTCGTGAAAAGGCAAGTTCTCCGGTTTTCCTGATCCTTCTTCAAAAATCAACTTCTAATTCGATCTTTGGACTTTCACTTAGTTTGGAGCTTAGCTCTGATGTGATTGTCCCACGCTGTGATACAACAGCGAAAAGCTTTGTAGATTTTAGGTAAAGCCAAACCAATCACATGGCTCGACAATTTACTCTCCATCCAATCAATAAATACCGAAAACACGGGCTAGATAGGGTGACGCCAATGTCACGGAATTACCAGACCAATCACATTGCGTGAGATGGCAAGGCTTTTCACAGTCATACGAAAAACCTTGCTTTTACTTTACTTTACTTTACTTTAATAGTTTTCAGTTAAAATATATATATATGAACAAGGTTGCAAAACTGAGGAAAACCTCTAAACAGGAAAGAAATTCCCTTAACAACGAGGCTACCTTAAGAAAAGCTCTAGGAAACTAATACATTAAAAAATATATATATACAATGCGTAGAGTGCATGCCAGAAAAGTGTGAAACAAATTACTGTCTAGGGCGCAACAGTGCCCAGTGCTCTCTTACTATCGTTATCTTTTCCGTTGTACCACGTTCTGGATCATATGCTATACACTACGACCAAAAGAAAATGAACTAAGAGAAGGAATCCCCGTGCCCCATCATGTGCACACTTTGATGCTATCTTTAGCTCGTTACCATGCCCACGCGATAATCATGCTTCAGTTGAAGCCACGTTTTAGGACACGAAAAGCAACAAAAATACAGGTTTTTGTTTACTGCAAGACTAGAAGCCGCCTACCCTCAAGAAATCAACCAATCATGCAGGTTCTTCGCTCAAAATATCTCCAAGCTAAAAATAGCATCAAATTGTGCACATGATGGTTACAAGGCTAGGATTCCTTCTCTTAGTTCATAATCTCTTGCTACGACACCAAGACCGGGAATGGTTAGCATCCGATTTCTTTCAGTGTATTTTTAGAACTATTATTGTCGGTATTGAACGTACTGTTTTACTAGGATTGTCATAGTAGTAATTAACACCTGAATACTCACTATATATAGCATATCATTGATAATATATTATCATTAACTAAATATGGGTATAGTGTTTGTTTTAAATGAAATTAGAATCAAAGTTACACGATATTCGATATCGTAGGTGTGTTAAAACAGGGAAAACTCAAAATTTACTTAGCTAATCTTTCTGCAAACGTTATGAATTATTTTTATTAGTTTTGAAACAAAAGCATTTTATTGTTTTTCATATCAACACCTGGGTATTTTGTTTAGGAAAATTCTCGTATTTTCGTTTGGAGATGTAAACAAAAGAGTGGAAAATAGGCAAAGCCTTCAATAACAAAACCCTCAAAACACTGAGTTGTTACAAAAAAACTCTGTAAAATAAATGTAGCAACGAAAGAATAGTTAGTTAACGCTTCCCCAATGTTCTTAAATATAGTTCGTATGTACCAAATACGTTCGCAAAAAAGTATCACAATTCGGAAAACAATTGGAATTCTTTTACATTTATTAGGTCTCGTCCACACTATGCCGGATAAATTTTTATCCGGATAAATTGGTGTGAAAACGAATGAAATGTTTTGCGTCCACACTAATACGATCTTGACCGCATAAATCGTCAAAAAACCCCTCTCTGTGCCTCGTCTCGTTTAGGGGTCATATTAAGCCCGAGGAAAAATTTCTAAACAGTCGAAATAAAGGCGTAGCGTTAACAAAGATGTAGCCACTCTTTTGTTACAAGTACTGAACAAAATGACTTCCGAAGCCTTACGAAAGTAATGTAAGAGTTTATTTAGAATGAGAAAACTTCAACTTCAAGTCGATAAAAAAAATCCAACCAAAAGCATATATTTTTCGATGATGGTCACAATAGCAGAACGGATTCATGACAACGTAACCGAAGAATAGAAAACGTTCCGTTTACAAATTGTTTTGCGTAACACGATCTTTTTAGCGGAATAAAAGTTGTTCCACTCTGGAGACCGTACTCGAAAAGTTCCGTTTTCGGTGAAGAATTGTTCCGGATTCACTCGGACGAGTGTGAAAGGAAAGCCCAACCGGATGAATAAAGTTGCGGATTCAAATTCATCCGGAGAAAGCTGAGGCTCCCCTTCCATGACGACCGATTTGCAATCATTTTGCGAAGTTCAATTTCAATGGCGCCGTAAAAAATAACAAACAAAGTGAACAAAACAAACCAAAAGAGAGAGAAATTATTGAAGCAAAAATTACAGGTCCTTTTTTATCCTCTCATGAATTCGAGTTCGAGTCAAAGTTCCAGACTCGGTATCGTATGTGAGTAGAGTTGCATGTTGGTTCTCTTCTGTGCTTCGAGGGCTTTTTCCAGGTTCTCCGGTTCTCCTCCCCCTCAAAAATCAACTTCTAAATTCCAATTCGTTCATGAAACGAAGGCAACAGGTTTGTTAACCACTGGCTATTAAGTGCTGCAAGTGCTTCCCTCATATAAAAACGACGGCGGTTAAACTTTGAGAGAGAATTTTTCAGTACTTTTTTTGGCAAAAAGCGCAAAAAAAAACACTAGACTTTCGTATGAGTTTTGATCCAAAAGTTTTTTTAACCACTTACAGTTGTGTTAGAATGTTGCTTCGTCAGCAAACATATGGAAAATAAGCAAATGAAGGCCTAAACCTCCTTTCGAATAAAATTTTTGCTTTGGGTTAACACTTTGATTCCACTTTCATCGGTCATCTCCACTTCCAAACAACAGCCTTTTCTTCAAGAAAATAGTTTTTGGCTACACGGCTTGAATACGAAAAGAATTCTCTCTTACGACTACGTGAATATTAATGTACAAATGAAAAACTGAAAATAAAGGCAAGATTAATACACTTACATAGAGACTGTAATGATTGAATCCAATTTTGCTGACGAACTTGTCCGAGGCGTTGTACTTATCAGTAGCGAGAATCTCACAAATATGTCTTCCATGAATATCGGGATTGATGGCAAAATTAAACGAGAAACCGATAGAAGAGTTAGCGCAGACGAACGCACATTCCCCTGCCCTTCTAACGAAGCCATTCAAGGCCACAGAGACATTGAGTGAAGTATTTACGTGTTTTAAAAGCTGGCGTAGCCGAACTTGTTGACTTTATCTCGATGAAGGCTGATAATCACACGATCGCTAGCAGTTGTATTATTCCCCGAACATTCTGCAGTGTTAAAAACTACACAAGCCAACACGAAAAATAGCCAATATATATCTATTTTCTTGTCTATCATGATTAAATTGAATCACTTAAAGTGTCGTTGCTTAGAGAATGCGGATCGGTTTTTGCTGTTTTGTAGTTTATCAGTGACGTCGCTTGCACGTATTCGGGCGCCCAAAAGTGTTCCTAACAAAACAAAACATTTTCTTATTATGATAAAAATAATATACAATATTTGTCTATTTATTAACACTTCAAAATTGAATACTCGGTGCCTCAGGAATTCAACAAGAACTCATGACTTATGAGAAGGGAATAAAGTAAATATAATAATAAATCTTGATATAAATATAATCAAAGAGGAGGAGTATGTTGCGAAAAAAAGTTTCTCAAAAACCAAATGAATTTTAAGCTTGCACCTGCTCCTGCCTTGAGTAAAGCATGGGTGGAGTGCTACCAAGGCTCGATTCCCGTGTGTGACTTAGCTCTTTGTCGTTCATTTCTCCCTTGCTTCCCTAAATTCCAATTTGAACTTAGGATATATTCTCGATAGGACTAACTTCATTTATTGGTTATTACGTAATACCTGATATGAATCGTGTTATTATGCATTTTTTCTTAATTTATATATTTTGTAATATAACCTGTAATTAGATTTTCACCTCCTCTACTTTAAAAACATTGTAAAATTAAATCTGTGTAATCTCCTAGATGAGCTTTAAGCTCTTGGAGAAAATGCAGAGAATAAATATGTTTGAATAAGAAAATAAATAATAAACAAACTGGTATTAATGAACTGAGACCATCTATAATTTGCCAGATTCAGAGTAGTCTTTTCAGACGACGCGTAATATTCATGCTGGAGCCCGTAAGGATAATAAAACGACTCGGTGAATAGGAGAGTGAAAAGAATAGAATCTTACTGTTTAATAAATTATTTATTTCATTTTTTAGAAGCGGATAATAAGAAATTGAAATAAAAATATTGAATCAAAAAAAATATTCCTAAATCATGCAAGTAGTCGTAAAACATCGTCGCTTTTTAACATTTCAGTGAAGTTTAGTTTGCAGTTTCAGAAGTAGCTTCAATACGTTTTTACCCACGGAGGAATAAATCTACTTCAAATTTAATAAAGTTTCGCTGACGAAAACGTGAAAAGCAGTAGTCTAGAACTTTCGAAATTGTACTCGAGCCTCTTTCCAGGTGTTTTAGAATCTGTAGGAGTGCAAATGCACAGAAAAAATTCTAAATATTTTCTATTATATCTCGCCGAAACTAAATACTTTTTATCATAACGACGAAATTTGCTATTTGTAAACGATTTGGAGAATCTCTAATTTCCGTGAATGAGTTTTATCAAGAGAGCATGAATAAGAGAGGAAAACTGGTCAGGCTATTTTTAGCAATGAGATGCAGTTTGAATTTCGCCTTACCCTACCCCCGTGCGTCAAACAGCGCACGCGCGCGTTCTCTTTCCGTTTGTTGTTTTGATCACTAAAAACTTGTCCTCTTGGTTTTATCATTTTCGAGTAAAATTCGTTCATTGAGTCGAAAACATTTGGAACTAGGAAATTTTGAGCAACGAACGAACTGTTCGCTGATTGGCTGATTTGTTTGGACTATATATATATTACATACTCTTAGATTCCTTAGTTTTTCAAGTTATTTCATTCCCTCCAGTTACTTCACAATTATCATAAAGCGCCTATAGGCTATATAGATATGGACCCATAGGAGAATATGAATTGGTGGTAAATAAGGCGTAGCATCCGATCATGTCTTACCTTGTATAGAGATTGTGCGAGAACAGAACATCCGCATAGCAAGTGTGGTATTGTTTCTTCTTGGACATGGCATAACCTTCATCTTAGATCTCCTCCTTCTTCCTTTAACTTCTTTCTACGATATACCCTAGTTGTCAGTAACTGTTGCAGGATACTAGTGTGTACACTGTAAACGAAGTCAGGAACCGTGGTGGAGTGGATAAATCGTTGTCGTTCACTATGATACTTATAGTCAAGCTCGTCTGAGGAGGGTTAGCACTTTGATGGGTGATCAAAACATTATACCTACTCACGCTTTTGCTCCTTTTTCCGTTTTCGATTTTTAAGATAATAGAATATAGAATAGTGATGCTTTTCTGATTTGGATAGCGAAGAAAGAAACTGACATTGTTACTCATGAAATAGGACTTACTGATAGTGAGGAAGACGATGACATAGAGAAAAAAGAAACCGAAGAAGTGGCAGACGTGTGCCACCAAGAAAATTCTTTTGGGATTTATAAATATAGGTAAATCTGACCAGAGGAACCTTTTCAGTTTCAGGGGTGGGTCATCTGCAATTTTGCTTCTAAACTGGGTTTGGCCATGGGTCATCACATTTTCAGCATCATTTTATAATGGGCCAAGATAAAAGACACTGATTATTTCTGATATAAAACACTAAATGGCCGGCAGTTCCATTCATTTTTAAAAATCCATCTCAAACCAGAACATAACACAAACTTAGTGTTTAAACATGGCATTTGTCAGTCACTCGAGGGAAGATTTGAAGTCTTATTTTCATAGTAGTTTAAGTTAGAGCTATTAATCTTAAACTCTTTCTGTATAGTATACTGCTTTGAGAATCTAAATTAAAAATATGAGTAGGCAATTATTTAAAAAGAAAGATCTCTTTCACGGCATCTTGAACTTTCTTGGTCAGTTTATACACCACCCGAGTAATGCTGCATAATCCTGCACTGAACCCTCTTATTTACCCTATCAATCAGTTTGATAAATTAGACATTGATTGACACTGTCACTTAAATATATAATTACACTTTACACAGAATCTCTGTATCATTTGTCCGTTAAGGACTCTTCGGTAGTGTCGTGAATACCCCTGGGAATTATTGCGCAATTTTGGCCTTTTCTGACGCAGGAAAACACGGAGAAACGTATCACATTTTTAGACTAGGCTGCCACAGGCAACCCAGTAATAATCTTATCCTCAAGAAAATGACACGTGTTCTGAAATAGCAAACATGAGGCCCAAGGTAAATAGGTCTTTTGAACTAAAATACACTTTGAAAATATAAAATTTTGAACTCAAATTGATTTGAATAGGAACCTCCCTACGACTTGGACGAGTCGAAAAAGAGCCTGGGTCGAAGAATGACGTCAGAATGAAGTTCGTCAATCACAGATTTTCTGCGAATTAGGGAGTGAGTACTGCTTTAAGTTTGGGTAAATGGGTAAAGGGTAAATGGGTAAAGGGTAAAAAAAGATTAATTTAAAACACGGCCACGATATAACGCATTCTGATAGGTTATTTAGCGTGCATTTAAAAATTCGATGGTGAACCAATCACAATGCTTGGACGCTGCACATTACGGTCAAGGTTGAGGCATGGGCTACCTGTGTTGATGTTTCTCTTGTACCACAGGAAACCCAATGCCAGTAGAGTCACTAAGCATTTGCCAAAATATTTTAAAATTCATTAAGATCAAACTTCATTCTTATTATTGCAGTCATTTACTTGCGGATCGATTTTCTTCCTTTTTTACTTTCTCTCTTTTTTCTTTTTCTTTCTTTTTTCTTTTCTTTTCTTTTCTTTTTTTCTTTTTATTTGTATTTTGCTAATTTCACCCCGTTTTTTCAAACCCAGTCCCCTCGCTTTTGTCAAGAGCGCGGCAACATATGCCTTTTACAAAGGCATTTTCGAACGAAAAGCCCTGTTCTCTATGTCGGTATTAAAGCGACATAAAACCGACGTCAAAATTCAGTGCAATAGCTAAACTCCTGGTTTTACCTTTTATTTATTTTATCAAATGCAATATGGTACACCTCACCTTTAGGACCTCGTAGAAACTTAATCGGTTAATATTTAACCTTCAATCGTATAATTCCAAAAATTGGCAAAGAAGCGAGTACCTCAGAACAAATTTGAATTCAGATGCTATTGCTGTTGTGTTGAACCCGAACACGGTGCGAGTAACGGCATGCAGTCATGATGATCATCTTAAACTCAGTCGTATCTCAGTACTGGTGTACGTTTTTCAAAGGCTTCAGTTTAAGGTTCAACTGTACAATTTTTTTGATCTATCCCAATCAATACAGTTACACTAGTAGTGAAAACAACATAAACAAATACAAAATTGTTTTTGGTGAAAAGTCTTGAAGTTTTGACAAGTAAAAATTCCTCGAATTAGGCCGGAAAAATATAACGAAATGACTAAAAATGAAGTCACGACATTCAGAATTTACTTAATACTTTTTTATCTTAAAGTCAGTTTAGATATTATTATCTCGTACGTTTTTAAACCATTTTCTCGATCGAGGCACGGCAGGGTGACACGCTTAGCTCATTAAGTGAACTTTAAAACTAAAAATCATCAAGATTTTTTAATTTCAAATATTTTCAATTAAAACAAAAAGACCTTGATTTTTCTCTTTTTAACTACAGTTAATCAAATCAATTCAAAGATTTGCTAATGTTTTTTCAATATTCTAGTCTTAGTTCGGCTCTTTTACAAGAATAAATAAGATTAACTTGGCTGTCTTTTAGTTTTTGGCTTTTAATTGGAGCAGTATAGCATCT
Organism: Actinia equina; assembly: GCA_011057435.1. Classification (NCBI taxonomy): domain Eukaryota; kingdom Metazoa; phylum Cnidaria; class Anthozoa; order Actiniaria; family Actiniidae; genus Actinia; species Actinia equina. The sequence goes on from WHPX01001400.1 coordinate 634,927, forward strand.
GTTCACAGCTTTACACTGTAGATGGTTCTAATAGGGCACTCTTATTGAACTCTGATTAATAAACTACGCTAAAAACAAGAACTAAAGCTTGTAATACTCACTATATTACCCAAATGACGCTAGAACTGAAGAATAATCATAGATTCAAAACAGAATTACGCTGATGGCTGGAAAACTTCTATGTGTAGTACATGGTAGAATACCCTTGAAAGTCTTAGCGAATTTTGACAACGACATACCTGAAAATTAGGACAGTTTCCTTTTAGTTTCAGGATCAGATGTTCTCTTTACTTTGAGGGTTTAATGGAGAAATTAAATATTTGACTTTGAACGTTGGAATAGCTTCTAATAAACAAGAACAATTTAAATACTGTTTAATTAACGTTGGATATTATTATTGTTGATTCTTAGATTAGTACCTTTTCTTCTCGTTGTATTTTTAAAGAACAACTTTTTTGTCTGAGTTATCTAAAAAAACTGAATTCTGTAAATTAAAAATCGTGAAAGCAATTGAGTTTAGAAAAAGTTTTTATCTCAGTTTTAAGGCGATTCGCAATAAACATTAAATAAATAAAGAAAACGTTTGACTAAATTGAAAGTAATGTTTACAAAATGTAATTCTTGTAAGATTTAGCCTGGCAGAAATAATAGACATTAACTCCTTTCAGCGGGTAAAAGAACACTGGAAATATACTGACAAGATAATTGAGAAAACAGTAGATTTAAGTACTACTTTAATGACTTTGTGTTGCCCAAAGGAAAATGAACTTTACAGTCAATCAATACAGATATTTATTAGACATTAATCGCCTTAAATCCCAGCGCATTAATTTAAAAAACTTAAAACGGTATGTCAATGAGGATGATGAAGAAATCTTTTCGCCGTTCTTCTTAATAGCCCATTATTATAATTGGGTTTGAAAGCTTTTGATTTCAAGTAAATTTTCGGTTTAGAAAGGGGGAAAAAACACGACATCAATCTGTTTCTTGTTGTAGATATATTTTAGTCATCTAAATTCATGAGAAAATCTTTAGAATTCATAATAACAGACAATTATTTGTAATATACATTTGAAACTGAAATTTGTTTCTCTTACAGTAAATAAAAAGGGGAAATAAGAGACAGATTCGAAGAAGGTAAGAAGAAAAAAGAAAGGAATGAATGAAAGAAAGACAAATAAAAAGGCTGAAGGAAAGATGAAAGGAATGAAGGAAAGAAGAAAGGGAGGAAAGAAAAGGAAAGAAAATTGACTGATAAATTGAACGAAATATTGAAAAAAGGAAGAAAAAGAAAAAGAAAAAAAGTAAAGGGAGAAGGGGTCGTTCTCGTTCTTTTTCATTATAACTGAAATAAATTGAGCGAAATATTTAAAAAAAAAAAAGAAAGAAAAAGAAAAGAAAAAAAAGCTAAGAGATAAGGATGCCAATTTCCCGCAATTTTTCAAAAATTAATCATTTTCTAGATAAACTGTTCAATCACCGAAAAATAATTTGTACCCAACGAGTAATGGAGACCTACTTTCGCCTTTCTGCTCATTATTGCTGCTGCTCCTGCTGTTGTTGTGCATTTTTATCCATTAACTGAAAGTGCCGACTTTTGCAGGCAATTAATTATGGATATACAAATCAAATTGAATTGGTATATTAATCATAGAGTCAAGTTTTTTAAATTAACATGGTCTCCTGTGGGAACAGATTTACTGTCGAGACAAAAGAATAACGAAACAGAACTGAAACGTACATTGTGACATTGAATTAACTTCATCGCGAGTTAGGCGGCTAGTTCCGGTTGAAAAGATCCTCCTAAAAATAACTAAACTTGACATTTGATACAACTATGGTGAAAATTTGAGTTAAATTCTCCTGGAGAGATTCGGGTAGTTTTGAACAAAGATTCGCTTAATAGTTTAGACTTTTTTAAGTGTTTTGTTATAGACTAGAGTGGAGTTAATTGAAAATAATTGTTTTTTTCCAGTTCTTTAATGACAGGGTTAAAGAGTGTTAGGACACTCTAACCTTCCTTGTTCAATGTCATTGTCCATCTTCATACCCCTCTGCTATTTTATTACAAATCATACTCTTATTCCTCTTGAAAATCAGTTCAAAGATATGGTTTTCTTAAACGTATACTTAAAGTTTAGTTCAGAAAATTTAGAATATTTAACACTGTAATTCAGTCGGTATTTTAAAACTAAAAACAATTAAACAAAAAAAATTCACGTTAATCATTATGAAACACCTTGTATTAAGTAACTCAGAAGAAACTTATGTTTTTAACTGTATTGACGTTTGAAGACCTTGGTTATCATTCGTTGGAGTAAACCAAGAAAATTCAAGTCAAGAATTATATGTTTTTAATGAAAAAAGAGAGAATTTGGTAAAGTTTCATAGTCACATCGTACATAAATTGAACCCAGAACACACTAAATATTTGCAGCAAATTTACTCTTTTGGGTCCTGGGACCTAGTCACGTGGCTGCTTACTTTCATGGGCTACTGAAGAAAGGTTCTCTTGAGTGAGTCAGCACTGCATAGTTAATCGTATCTTTTAAGGAAATATCAATTAAAAAAGTCTTTTGTATTCATAAAACAGAAGTTTTGTCCAGGTACACGAAGCTTGACCAGTCTGACCTCTAGCTCAGCTGGAAGAACATCGGTAGTACAATATCGAAGGTCGTGGTTCGAATCCCAGCGAGGTCGGAAATTAATTTTTCCGAATTTAATTCCAAGGGCTTTCGCCCGGAACAACCTCGTTCCCAAGCACTATAACTTACTCCTATATCTTCGACTTTTACCAGTTATGGTGAAGTTTAACCGATTTTGGCTCGCACAAATTACCAGTGGAAAACCTCGAGTGAGCTTCAATTAATCATGCATTAATCAGCACTTGGAAGTAAAAGGTTTTGAAGCTGGTTTCTTTTGGGAGATGTGAGACTGGTTTTTATTAGACAGAAGTATCTTTATACTAAAGGCGAGTTGTCGCATTTAAAGTTATGAATCGGGAATAGTTAAAAGAAAATGAGGAATAGCGTTTAAGCCGGTTCCAAAACGTGACTTTGAACTATAAAATCTATGATCAAATAGCACTTAAACTGTTAAGAGAAAAAGAAAGAAAGAAAGAAAAAGAAGAAAAAAACATACGTATTTTTAATTTCTGCCACTCTTATCTGTCGTTATATTCTGTCCACTATAGTTCTTCAGTTATATCTTAAGCAGATATCTTTAAGATATACGATAAACACTGAAAAAGACACTCATTAATCTAAATTTCGACTATTTGTTCAACACAATAGACAGACAGACAGTGAAATACACCGACACACACCAACACTGTACGCAAGCTTTTCTCGCTAATGTTCCCAACAAGTTAAAGGACCTCGATCTCTTTCTATTAGTAAGATAAACGCAACCTTTTTGATCGTTCTTTTCGTTGAAACAAGATATTGAAGTTTTAGCGCGTCGATAAAACTAAGTAGCTTCGTGTATTTATTTTTGTAAACCGTAAACTGTTGATCAAAAGAGAAATAAATGAACTGAGTTAGGATAGGAAATTCAAAAATTAATCTAGAGCTAAAACTGAAATCTAATTCAGTTCTTTTCGAGTTGATAAAAAAGTAGAACAGTGAAAGCTCTGCATACATTAGTAGTGGTCAGGAACAGAAACAGGTTCAAATCGATTTACAAGGAATTATGGACTCATGCTATACTAGTACTGGAACGACTGATCTCTTTGGCCTAAGCAAAGATGGAATTTATGCTCCACGGCTTTTGACAGCTTTAGTGTTAGTAAGTTAGTGAAAATTTCTTCTCCTTTGCTTAATCTATTTGAGTACGATGAGGGTGACATTTTTCTAGCCTCATAAATTCTAAGCATTCTTTAGTGATCTGGAGTCTTTCAGTAGACCTCGATTGGGACTAGCCAAGCTAATAGTATATATAGAGGATAAAAAGTTAGTAGAATTAGCGTCCCACAAAGAGATAATCCTTAAGTTTTTAAGCCTCAACTTTAATGGAATTTGCCGAGATATATTTTACTTTATTTTAAAGTTGACATTCTTAATTCCGAATAAAAATAAAATTGGTGTTAATGATGACTGATCTTAAACAAGTTTCTACCATAAGGGACCGGCATAGTAATGCAGTGTATTTGGCTCGGCAGGTTGTGGGTGAGGTAAATTATCAATCTCCTGTAATTTGTGAAAGGTGTAGACGGATAACTATATTCTTGGAAACATTTAATGAAAACAATTTTGATGTAGAACGTTTTTTAATGCTTCTCGTTAAAAGAAATAAACTTGAAAAACAAAGAAACAAAAGTAAGAAATTTTGATCAAAACTATTTATAGAAATACAGTACAAGTATATCGAATAATTTGTAAAATGTACCAAAAAAGGATTTGTTGTTTCATAATCTCAAATCACCAACGACAGTCAAACCTCTTGGAAATTAATTTCAAAGTAGAAATACGATGTTAAGCAATTAATTGTGGAAATGAATTCAGAAGAAGAAAAGACTCTGTTTAGCTTGAAATCAGCCGCTATCTTAGTATATTTAACTCAGAGTCATTATTACCAATGATTATCAACAGATGCATTAACCAGCCAGACACCAAACGATTGATTTTGACAGCAGTTATGGAAGTAAATAAACTTTGAATGAAAAAAAACTTACACCAGATTGAAATCAAATAATACAGTAAATTAGAAAACAATTTGAGTTACTTGAAAGTTTGATTAAATTTTTAATAATGACGAGTGTGCCGAGTTGGTTATTTTACAATGAAGAAATTAATAATGTTGAGTTAAGTTTGTACGTTTGTTAAATATACTTAGTTAGCTTTAGTTAAGTTCATAGGTCGTAAGAATAAACTCCAATAAGAAGTTCTGTTTAGCGGAGGCTGTTTGGTAAAAAGTTTTGAATACAACTAATGCGTTCAGCAAAAAATTACTGAAACCCCGATCGGTTTTCGCTCCAAAACAAACTAAATGAAACCATATCTCTGATATAAACTAGTAATGATAGAAGTTAGAGAAAAATACTGTTTACTCTTTACTTTGTGAAAGTAAATTTGATCCAAGGTTAGATAAGGAAGCCCGTTGTATTCCAAATCGGTACAGGTTTGACATTAGTTTTTCCGCAAGAAAAACGTTGAAATATGAAAAGATTGAATAGAAAGATTATATGATTTCACCAAAAAATGCTTGAAATGAAATAAAAATGTTATTATTTGGCAAATCACTAAAGCTGAGATAAAAAGCACGAACTAAAACGTTCAAATTATTTCCATTGAGAAATGTATGAGATGTGATATTGATTATTTAAAGTTTATGGAACAAAAATATTCGCGAAAGAAAGTGCTGAAAATTCCTAATTTTATTTCACAATATTTTTTATAAATCATTGTGAGATTTCCTGAAGTACTTTAGGTTTGGCCGACTTGCTAAATCAAAGTACCGTCTTTAATTTGATGAAATTTGACCGAAATTAAGAACGCCTGCTACGATGTGATTAGGAAAAACGATTTACTAGATGGGAAAAACAGCGAATATATAAGGAAACTTGACAAAATTGTTGTAATTTGTAGCAAATTGAATAACAAGTAAGATTGTACTTTTTGAGAAGAATGAGTTTTAGAAAATTAAACTTTAAATACAAATAAAAAATTACAAAATCTAAGTATTTTTTCATATTATCAAAGTAGAATATCATATGGTCACAAAGGGAAAGAAAATTTTAAAAAAACGCTCGGCCTGGCTCGAAATGATTAGTTTGACGAAAACAATGAAGTATGAGTAAAGGTTTTTTAAATATTTTCCTTTCTATTTTATAGTTTATTGTTAGTTCAAACTTTGGGGTTGAGTTTATAAATAATAAATTTGAAGGTTGAAGTCTAACGGTTAAGTTGACTCGGTCCGAGTTTGTGTTAAGTAACTATCAACTGCAACCCGTTTCTCCGTTCCTTGCACCTGCTAACAACTTTTACTCTACTATATCTTTTGGCCTTTTCGTATGTTTTATTTCTCTCTCATCCAACTCTCTATATTGTAAAGCTTTTTGACATGAATTGACAGCTGTCAAGCCAGTGCTCGTATGTAATTTACACTTTAGCCAAAGATCCCTGGCGTTTGATGGGCCTCCTTCCGTACTAATTTGACAAAAAGAATTTCACCGTCTTTGAGATAAAAAAGAAATCATATATCTCTTGCATACAATATCTTTAAATTAGTCCTGAGTAAAAAACACCGATAGCAAAGCTGCCATATTTTAAGAGGGATAATCAGGTAGGGTAGAAGTTCCGTTTGCCGATGGAAAAAATGAGAACGAATTGAAAAAGAAACATTGAAATTCTTGAAAACTTTATTCTCGGTTAGAGAGAGCTACAGTTTGTAATTGTAGTAATTTCAACTCGAAACTAAGTTTTAATTAGGTTCCAGTTCTTAGTTTTTTCGGGTATTAATTCGTCAGTCCGGCTTTGTAAGCACGGTTATTATTTTGCTATTAAAACAGCTAGAAAGCATCCTCTTTGAAGTATATCCTGGTCGGTGTATAATAATGTTGACTTAACAAAGTAATAGTTCTTTTCTTCGGCCCAGCTTCGAGTCCCCGAAATATTCTTCAAAAAATAAAAGACTTTGAATGTCAAAATTCTCGGAAGGAAATATCACAGCGCGCGCAAAGATTTCGACCCACACACCTAACAAAAACTCTTTCTTTATAGAATTGGGGATTTCTACTGGAGGCGTACAATTGGTGTGTTTTTTGTCTTGTTTATTATTTAGGTTAAAGGCATTTCGAGTATAATGTAGCTAATAATAGGCGACTCATAATGAACTGTGTTAGAAAGGGATGTCCAGGTGATATTTGATTGACATGTGACGAGTGATTGTTCAATTTCCTCTGCGCTATTCCTCAGTGCAATACAATGGCTAATTATCAAAAATCAACGATAAAAATGATTAGAACAGTATTTAAGCCATAGAATAGATGAACTAAGATTCATTACATTGAACAACCTCGGTGGAAAAAGCCGTGTCCATTCGCTACCAAAAAAGTGTATCCAAGACGTTCAACAATTGAGCTATGGATCGAGATATCGCATTTTGCCTCTCTCTTTCCCGTGGTGAAATTCTTCCTCCAGTGAAACGCTCATCTCCAGTTCACTCGTTTGCAATCCACGACATCCTTGGGCTTGGAGAAAAAGACACTAAATCTAAACCTAGCTCAACTATCCAAGAGAGCTTGTCCGAGCGCTCATATTCGACTCTCGAATCTATCACAACACCGGAAAAATTCACGGGTAAGTTTCAAGTTTCTTATATTATTGGTAAGCAAGGAATTAAGCGGACAGGAAATATCCTAGTTATGAGTTTCTGTATCGAGTTTCTGTAAAAACAGAAAAGCGAATTTTGGAAAACCATACGAGGAAGATCGTGTAGGGACGATTAAAAGGCAAATACGCTTTAAATGAACTCTAATGGCTTTAATTAACAAGGTGAACACTGGGAAGCATGCTAGTGACAGAACACTCCTTTTCAAGCTGAAAAAGAAACAAAATCTCGACAGTAATGTCCGTAAAGAAATATCACTCCACTTGATTTAGACCCTTGTTAGGATACGACCGACCATACCTAGCGTTAGACCAATTTAACCGCTTCGTTGTAAAGGTACACTGACAATTGGACTAAGTCTCTCAAAGCTTATTACAGGGTTTACGAGAAATGAACATCGTATTTGCTCTTTTTATTATTATTCTTAACGCAAATCTTCAAACTCGAAATATTGTTTCCAAATCTGTAACAAATATCACATCCTTAAATTTGTCAAAGTTTTAAAATCGTTAAGGTATAATTTCTATTTTCGTTTGCGTTGTTAGATTTGAGAAATGATTCCAAACCAGAACATAATCTCTCGATTGGAAGCCATGAAAAATTCAGCTCCAAGAAGACGAAAAAACGAAGACACCGGACAATATTCACAAACTATCAGCTTGAAGAACTAGAAAAGGCATTTAAAGACAGTCATTACCCTGATGTTTATGCAAGAGAAGGTCTCTCGTTGAAGATAGATCTGCCAGAGGATAGAATCCAGGTAAGGTTCTTCAATATTCATATATTTATCAGTTTAAATTACCTAGCGTAACAAGAATGATTTTGGCATTGAGACAAAAAAATCAAAAACAAAAAGACAGAACAATGAAATTTTTTCATCTACATTTATGTATAATTTACTAAGCGTAAAGACTTGAAAATGAGGGAGGAAAATCTTGAGAAATATAGAAAAAAAAGACCATGAATGGGGAAGATGATAAACATCTTTATGTTCAAGATGCAAACCTGTGAGAATCAAGTCAAAACTACTCTTAGAATCCAGCTAAAAAACAGTTTTAAATTGATTGATATGCACGGATTAAAAATGTAACTGTCTTCCTTAATAAATCCCATGTTGTTTTTTTACTTCGCAATGTTGAAAGCTCCCAAAAATTACTCTCTATTTCGCGTCATTAATGTTCATTAAGACTATGAAGTCGTTCTAATTACGGTAATTACCCTGTGCTTGCATTGCGCGGCAGGTGTGTTCATTGACAGACGAGACGATTCAGGACTGCCGTAATAAATCAAAATCAATAGACAAGTTTATAGGCTCAAAGTTATTAATCTCGGCCAAGATCTAAGACAATACTTAAGCGGTGAACGCACGCGCGTCACTCACACCTCACTTAAACATTTTCCTCTTTCTAAATTATGAGAATCGCTCTTTTTGGGCAACGCATGAAAATCGCTATTGAAGTATAATATTAGCCATGAAACATGAACTCCATTGGATAAACCTCCCTTTCAAAGCTGATTTCTAAAACATATTTTCTTTTTTCATTTGTGTCAGTATAGATCGGAAGTGAGCAAAACTAGACCTATGACAACAGAGAGATGTGTCCTTAATTAAGGTCTTAGAGTTTGTAGTCCCTTTTATCGCATAGGACTTCAACTGGTTTGAATATTTCATATTCAGGTTTACCTAATTGCTTCCTTTGAAATGATTTCACCGGCCTTTCGGATGGACCGTCGAGTTTATTTAGCACTCTTCAGATTTTATTACAGCTCAAATATAGAACGTTATCGTCTCCCTTTACAACGGAAATACGCCTGATAACATGGAAATCATCTTAATAAATTTTAACAGGAAACATACATGGAGTAATGAAGTTTTCATAAGCTACTCATCACCGATGTGCAGTCATTTTTTCCCGCTTTGATTTTAATATAGGTTGAAACGATGAGACAACATTAATGAAACTGTCAAATACTTGGTCAAGCTATGTATTCATAGCTAATGTAGATCCTGACATTCTCGCTCTAAGCAAACGCAGTCCGAACTTGCTTTAAACGCATCAAAATATATCAGGAGTCTAGGGCTAAACTTGTGAATTTGTATGAACACTAAAAGGGTTAATTTTCGAACAGTGGTAGGGCAAAAACAGCTCATAAGGAGGGCGTTATGCAAATTTGATATCGTGATCTTGAATTGAAAAAGAAAAGAGAGAGAGAAAATGAGAATGATAAATTCTCAGATGTATTGTCAGATGCGGGTACTTCAAATGATGTTTGATAGCACAAGACAGGTTTTGTGAACTTCATCCGGCACCACCAACACCGCTCGACCTAGAATGAAAGAATGGCAAAGAAAACACAAATAGCGGATAAGAATGTAGGACTAATTTCGAAGCCGTTATTACCCTTTGTTTAGTTAGGAACAAATCCTATTTGAATTGAATGCAAGGAAACTCATCCTCAAAGAAAACCTTGGGTGTGTTTGTCAAGATAAGACAAGAAAAAGCTCATAAAGACGCTGGACTGAGTCTAAGTTTTGAAAGACAGATAACGAAGCAGGATCTTTCCTTTCATAGTATGAGACAAAAAAACATCTCTAGACAACCTCAAACACATCGTTTACACAACCCCAATGGCACTAATTTAGACTGAGAACCTCCAAAAGACTAAATTTGTCGAAATGACATTTCGGTTTTTTGGTCAGTCTTTTTCGGGAGTTGAGTTTTTCGGCACGATTGCTAATGATTGTAAATTTGCCCGCTGGTAAAATGGCAAATTAGGCCTTGAACCTCGAGGCTAAAAGAGAGCTTTTTACGAAGATCAGTTATCAGGCCAGTTTAGAAAGAGGAAATTATTATTATTAACATATCTCCACTGACGAACGTTTTACTTTAAATTCTTTGTCTTTTTACTAGGCGCGCCATGGAAAAGCGCAGTTCTTCAGTCAAACGTAACGTACAAAACTGACACACAAAAACACTCGTTTTCTGCTAATTTCGTTCACGAATTCTCTTCCTAAATGATAAAAAATCATAACATAAACAATAAATACAAAGAGCCATTACTTTCACGGTGAATTTACTTGTAAAGTCCGTTCATTTTGCTGAGTAAACTAGGATTATTTACTCTTCAACGCCCGGTGAAGGTTTAATAGTCTTGAACACAAATTAGGTGTTGGAGGAAAAAATATAAAATTTCAGTCAAGGCAAATTATGTACGTTGATGCAGTTTTACAATGATGAAACAATTCAATTGACTTTAAAGTTCTGATTTCTTTCTATATGTGTTTCTTTAACACTTCCTTTGCTAAATTTTCTTCCAAATAAACACGAAATTTCATTTCCAATCTAAATTTTAGTATTCCAGAAGTTACACATAAATTTCTTCTTCAAGTAAGAAAAAACGGATATTTTTTTATATTTAAAAAGTACAAATTTTTAAAGTAAGTTTAGACATTGATTTCACACTCTTAACCGGACGTGGAACAATAATTATTAGAACTGGATTGGCAGAAATGTAAGACCATATGATCTTTATTTTAACCCTATTTTACGCTTCATGTTTAATCATGTCATCCTAAAACATCTCGAAAAGAAAATCAAAAATATGACTCGTTTTGAAGAGCTTAACACAAACTATTGCTGACATTTTTACCTTGCGTTAAGAATCTTCAATCAGTTAGCAAAGCAAGCAATACGAAATATAATTGGTATTAATTATTGAAAATAGTCTTATTTTACTACTTATCAGTCAGACAAACTCAAAACGTGGTTGTTGAATATATAAAAATTACTACAAGTGTCATTTGGGCTGTAAAAATCGTGAAACAATCTGTTTCCAGCCTCGTGCCCTCTACATTAGTAGTTTTTCACAGTTAGGTATAAGGACCCTAATTTCGCCAGATTGGTTGATTTTTTAGGCTAAATTTGAGCAGCATTTTCGATAGCGTTTGCCGGCACAAGATTTGGGCGTAAATATTCGTAGAAAGATTTACTTCAGTGTTCTTGTGCAGCAAGTGTTATCGCTTTATAGAGTCCCTGGTATGCGAAGTATAACGATCTCTACGGGGTGCAAAATAGGCTTTTATCGCTGCTAATTTTCCATTTCTTTTACAGCGAAAATTCAACTAGTTAAAAGATTCAAATATTCATCAGTAAAACTGAGAAAAAACGGTGGTAGGAGATACCAACAATTGCAAATTACTAAGAATAAATTTTAGGGTAAAAATCAACCACTTTTAAAAATAAATGAGTAGATTTAAGAAAATACGCTGTCTTTTCTTTCTGGAGGATGCACGATTCAAACACAGTAAATTATTGATTGAAGACCATATTAAGACCATATTATAAAGCAATGTTTTCTATGTTGGTGATCTTCCTATTCCAAGATAGCCAAAGGCTAGCGTTCTATGGGCTAATTTTAATACAGTTCAGCCAAAAAGTTAAATGAGGAATTCTTGCCCTCGGGATAGGCAGTATTCAAATAATAACTAGCTTCATATTTTTGAGATAAAAATTCCATTTTCGTCTACTTTTAGTTTTTGTTGAAGTAGTTGAAATACGGAAAGCCGTTAAGGATTTATACCGCTGATGGAATCTCTGAGCACTTTTAGATTTTTGATTTTTCTATGTCAAGTCACCTGCTGCTGAAGAATGGGCGCGCCATTTTGCACGGCTGCGGACATAGTACGAAGACCGAGTGTTTGTAAACGGCGCGCGCTGGCCTTTTAGTACGGATCAAAAAACGGCATTCTATACCGGATATATCAAAACCATATAAACAAAGCAATCAGTCTATAAACTATACTAACAAGCTATTATTTAGTAATTTTCTTTAAGTTGAATTGACCAAGAAGAAAGAAAACAAATCGAAAGCAATTCAAATCTTATATGAAATGGAAAACAGTCAAAAAAGTAATAAGACTTACAAAACATGTTTACTTTTACATCAAAAATGTGGGGGGAAGAAAGCCGTTAAATGTACTTTCCCTGGAAGTGTTCAACTCTTCGACTGAATTTTAAGAATGTTCTTAGCATTCCCTCGACAGAATTAAACAAAGTCGAAGTAGAATGCGAAAATAGTTTTGCTTGTAACCTTTTGTTTCAGAGATGTAGTTCCTTCCAGCTCTCTAATAATGTCTAAGTTCTTAAGAGGCTTGAAATGATTTGAATCAAGAAGACATGGGTCCCCAAAGTCTCACTGCCCAGGGCAAACCTGTAATCATAGGGCATTTGCTTGGCCAGTCTGACCGCACTTTGCAGTTAATGATCTCTACTATTACCCAAATTACTGTGAGAAAACTGGCCTAATCCGAGAAAATAAAAATGAAAAAATTGAATAATTTTTTTCTTTTTCTTTTTTTCATCGTGGGATTTAAAAATATCCTTCAAACAGCTTATCTTTGTTGTGTTTTGAAAAGCTGTTGGAAAGGAAAGCGGCATTTTTTTAGTAGTGTTGAGACTGTTTTCATCCACACGAATCGTTATCCAACATCTACAAGACCCCCAAAAGTTGGAGTGATAAGCTGGTTTGGACATTAAAAACAACACGAATAGCTTCGCCAAACATGAATTAAATATTTATCACTTCTCAGAAAAATCGAACAAAGTAAAAGTCATAAGCCTCCACGTTTTTGAGACAAAATTATTCGTTCATAGGAGCCGATTTAAAGATCAAAAAATTAGTTATTGTTGGTTGACGTCATAGTTTTACTTAAGGATTAAACATGTTTTTATTACCTTAAATAGGAACCTAATCAAAAACTAAAACAATATTCAGGCTTGTTGCTATCTGTGGACGAAAAGTGCGGTGGGGAATACCTCACCTCGTGCAAATATTAGGATATCGGATCGTCAAGCGTTATCGCTGTTAATGTGATGAGGAGGAAAAAGATTCCTAATGTGACGAGAGGCGGTGGAGTGGACTTGTTGTGCTGAAAACCCTAATCATAAGTTCTGAAGAGTATTTCTCGTTTATATTGTTTCTGAACTAGAATATAAAGGCTTTGAAAGGCCATTGAAAGGAGTAGAGTAGCGTATGAGTTTTGAGTAATTATCGTTATCGGAACATAGCGCTTTCTTTGGAGTTAAGAATGACATTAAAGAGAGGAACAGAAACGTGTTGTAATCATAAAATCGAGTTTCTTTTCTACAAAGAGACAAAGCTTTTAAAGAGCAAACGAAGGAGCCGTGATTTGGAACTCCTAACGGGCGGACTAAGACAACTTACTGTAAAGTTACACTATCGAGTGAGATTTTAGTAACAGAAAATCATCTAGATTTATACTGCTTTCAAGCCGATTAAGGAGATAACAGGTTTACGTTAAAGTTAAAAAAATCTAGGGATTCTGAGTCAACATCCATGGCGCAATATACCGATATTATGGTTAATGGATTCGTGTTTTTTTCTTATTTGGCGTTAGGTTTCATCGCTTTTAATCTGCGAGTCTGATTCACAAATAATGATAGGCGGTTAATAGCAAATTACGCAACGACATTAAAGCTTCTTTTATAAATATTAAAACCAAAAAAACCATTATTGGTTGATGGCTTGTAATGACTTCAAACCAGCGTTGAACTAATATTTTTTTAATGGCAAATTAGAAGAAATTTCTCGGTACGAAATTGAAAGTGTTTTCAGTTATGCTGAGATAAAGATTGTGATTCAATTCGCAAAGGAAGAAATGGAACTATTTTTTGGAACTAAATTATAAAAAAAAATTAAAAATTACTTGTAAATAATAAGAGAAAAATGAAAACTCTTTTTGATTTTGGTTGAGGGGCAATTAATAAGAGCAAAAACAGTTTATATTTATGTAAACTAGGAACTTTTTCAATCGATTTTTGTACATTTTTTGGACAGTATTGCATCAAGGGAAAAACGAATTCAATATGAAGCCTCGAATAATGGTAACTGAAAAAAAACAATGTTTACGTTTGCCGTAATAAGATTGCGAAACAAAAATTCCTACAAGTCATTAGAAAACTTAGTCCAATAAACCTAAGTATGGACAAGCAGACCAAAGCGAAGCTGAAGTAGATTCAGTAGTACATATTTGATAACTTTGAAGATCACGAGTTTTGAAGCGATAAAAGAGATAATGTCTGCGAATCAAGTGGAAATGTAGTTTGCAAAACAATCTTTAGTTCAAGATAAATGTAATAACTCTTACAATGTATTGGTAAATTTGGAAGTTAATAATCCGCCATGAAAAGATTCATTGTGGAATGAAGTTCTTTGGCTTTTTCATATACGATTCACAGTTCCTAAGGAAGGAAGAGACTTTTTTGTTTATAAATTAGAGACAGTGATATCTTTGTTAGATTAATAGAAGAAGCTATTAAACCACACGAACCGACAGCCGAATAAAATCTGTTCATAAATATAATTCTTTCTGATTCATTCTTACTGCATATTGTTTGGTAATTCCCCTAAAGGCAATTTGAGCGTTCAAGATTCGTGTCCTTAAATGAACCAGAAATTGGAAGAATAATAGTTGCAATAGATAATCATAGAGTATTCACACAATTTGTAATCATTAACGAAATGACAATTGTCTTTTTACGAGTAATTTAAACTATTTGTTTCGACTCGAACGTAAATGCGGAATGAAGTTGTTTGAATAAAATTATTAAGCAAATCTTCTATTTCTTAATTTATATTCTGCTTATTTCTAATATTCTTGGTAAATTGTTTAATTTACTCTCGGATTTAAAGATTTTTTTCCTTGTTTTTTTTTGGTTTTTATTTTTCCATATCCAGGAGAATACTCCAACTCGCAGAGAAAATATATTCACAAGGAAATAACCATTTTTTTCTTCAACATTCCAAAACAATTTGGAATATAGAGTATTAAGTAATGTAAATGTGGCTGGGCGAGACTGTAATTGTATTTTCCTCTGGGTGAATATTTATTGAGTAAGCGCGTCGTAAATTGTCATTTTGTGTGCTACAAACCACGCCCAACTTTTATAGGGAAAAAATTAACTTTCCAACAATGTCAAAATGAGTTTGTAAAATAAGTCAATTATGAAGCAATAAAAAATGAATAATGTGTAACCTTGGGATTTTGGTCGTAAGGCGTTTTTTTTTTGAAACAGGAAGTTTTAATCAGTTGGCGATTTGAATTTCTATCAGGCGAGAGTGACTTTAAAACGAAAATGAACTTTTGAGTTTATGTAACTGGGATTATAGAGACTTTCCTAACAATCACATGTCTTTTTCCCTCCGTTATTTTAATAAAGAAAGTTGTGTTGAGCAGCTTTAAGATCTCCGCTTTCGATAACATTGCTTTTAATGTCTAAAAACACCGGCTAGCGCCTTGACTGGTTAGTTAAACAGAACAAAAAGTGAGCTTTACTTTTTAACAAATTGAAAAGCCTGAGTAAACATGGTGACTTCTTTCATTCGTTCATTAATAAACAGGCTACTTTATTCTGCCCGGGTTTTGTTTCGGCGAGTATTTTTTATTTATTGATAATCTGATATCTATTCTTCGCGTAATAAGAGAGGGGAACAAATCATTTCATTAGATGTTCCCGCTTGTGTACTGACTTAGATAACGACACTATGATTACACAAAAGTTTAATAGGAATCTAGACCGGTTTTAATCGGCTGCCTAGATTATCGACAAAGAGAAATCGAGAAGTTTATTTATTGTCTCAACGAACAACAACAAAAAATAATTGTAGATGGATGGAAAAACGGATGAGAAAATGACAGAAGATTACAAGCAAGTTTAGTCTTCGTACCTTGCCATCTTCCCCCCACAGTCATACAATTTCCGATTTCTATTCTTATCATATTTATCTCATCCTCTAGAGCTGTGTTATCTTGACTGAATTGGGCAGAACTTAATTTGTTTTAATTTCTCTGGGTATTATCGCGTATTCGGGGATGTCTTGGTTCCACATCGGAAGAACATGGCAGTGTTTATGACAAGCGAAAATTAGTGGGTGTTACGTATATCATCACAAGGCAGTTTTGTAATTTACTTTATGAAAATACACTTTACTCTTTTATTTCTGTTTAATAGAGAAAAAATTGACTTAAGATAAGCATATCTAGTTACTTGACACAGTGATTCGTATGAAGAGTTTCTTTTTCAATTGAACTTCTTAATAGGTTTATTCTTTTTGTACACTTTGAAGTTTAATTCAAACAGTTTGTGCGATGACATACAATGAAGTACGAAACTTCAAAATGTTGACTTAATTTGTTTCAAAAAGAAACGATTGGTTGCTGAAAAGTTTTTCTTGTAGCACGAAACTTTCCGTTAATATCGAAGTTTTAAGAGACCTTTCTTGTTTGCAAAACACGGAAAGGGAAGGTCGACTAAAGTGAAGACATGATTTAATTAAAGCAAAAGTTTCACTAGAAAATATGTTGAAGAACTAAGTGATCTGTTTGATCGTTTCGTACAAAACAGTGCCTTTTTTTGCTATTCTAGATGCTTTATACTAGACGTTTTCATTTGCTTGAGCATTTTTACAGCGAAGTATTTTCCTGAAATCGCCTTGTGTAGCGGTAATCACTGGCCTATCACAACTGCGGTTAGCAGAGTTTGAATACGTCTCTCCTTTGATTCGAGGGTTTTTCTCCAGGTTCTCTAATTGTTTTCCCTACACAAAACCTAACTTGCTAAGTTTCAATTTGATCTGTGAGTTTGCCGTACCTGACTTTGATCAGCCCACAGGTTGTTTCAGGGTTTGATCTGTGAGTTAGCTGTGCCCTCACTTAGAACAGCCCCGAGGTTGTTTCAGGGTTCAATCTGTGAGTTAGCCGTGCCCTGACTTAGATTAACCCAGAGGCTGTTTCATGGTTCAACTTCAGGATTCCGATTAATGAGTTTTAAAGTTACATTCGTATTCTTAACTTAGCCACTCAATTTTAGATAAGATTCTTTTCATCAGAACAATATTAATTCTTCATTTTTCTGATGTCACTCCAGGTTTGGTTTCAAAACCGTCGAGCGAAGTGGAGAAAGAAGGAGAAGTGTTGGGGACACAGTTCGATCATGGCAGAATACGGCTTGTACGGTGCAATGGTAAGGCACTCCTTACCTCTCCCCCCTCATCTTACACCTAGCTCAGCACCATGGCTTCTAGGAATGCACAAGAAGGCAAAGCAACAAGGAGACGGCTTAGAAAACGAGAAAGACGACCAAGAACAAGGAGACGAAAGCGAAGAAGATCGAAGATCACACAGCATTGCGTCGCTAAGGAAACGAGCGATGGAACACATCAATAACAGCATCAACAGCAATAAACAAGAACATGAGATTACAGTGAAATATATAAAGAAGGAGCGGGAAGACGACATACCTTCCCCAGCCCTCTCAATTGAGTAAAAATTGCTCCTATTGTATTCATCAGTTATGATGCGCGCGCATCATAAGTCGCTTGACCGTAACTTGGGTTTCGAATTTCCGCTCCAAAAGAAAATTGTACACTACTCATGTAAATATAGCTGACGAAACACACCGAAAACTTCTGAAACTCATAACAAAACAAACATTTAGTTTGTAAATGATATTTATAATAAACAGGTTATTGACAAGCATTCGGGCTCCCTGTGGATGGAGTGGATGCATAAAGACTGGTTCCAAAAACATAATATGATGAGGAAGAACCTCAAAGTTGGTTGCCAGGCAACAACGACGAATTGCAAGGCAGCATTTGTACATAATGACGACATAAGAACAACATAATTGCATGATCACGTGACCTGCATTGACTAAATTATTTTAAAATGTGCACGTCGCAAACTGTTTGAAACGCAGTTAAATTACTTTAGCTTTAAATTTTGTTGCAATAAATTTAGTGAAAGATTGATTGTAGACACCACTGTACTTAGTTCAGAATATCCGAATGAAGAAAGACATTTTTCGTGAAAATTGTACATTTAAATTAACAAGTTATTTATAAATCTACTGAACCATGTACAAAACACATTGTAATAAGCTCAATGATGAATTATTAAAAATCTATTTATAAAGTATCAGATGAATGTACATTGGGTGTTCAAAGCCAAAAGAGCTTTTCTAAGGGGAAGGGGGTTGCCTTTAACAGAACTTCAGAGTCACTTTTTTCACTTTTGAAATGTCAACTGAATTCAAGGTCCTAGACTTTTTAAGAAAACTGTAGCAAATATTCCCCATCTCATAATCTTTTAGGTACCTATTTAACTAAACTTAGCTTGTTTAAAAATAACTAAGTCTACCTCTCATTGGCTGCATCACTTGATGTCATCATCATGCTTGTCTTGACTGCATCACTAAGTCAACCTCTCATTGGCTGCATCACTTGATGTCATCATCATGCTAGTCTTGACTGTATCACTAAGTCTACCTCTCATTGGCTGCATCACCTGATGTCATCATCATGCTAGTCTTGACTGCATCACTAAGTCTACCTCTCATAGGCTGCATCACCTGATGTCATCATCATGCTAGCCTTGACTGTATCACTAAGTCTACCTCTCATAGGCTGCATCACCTGATGTCATCATCATGCTAGTCTTGACTGCATCACTAAGTCAACCTCTCATTGGCTGCATCACCTGATGTCATCATCATGCTAGTCTTGACTGCATCACTAAGTCAACCTCTCATTGGCTGCATCACCTGATGTTAACATCATGCTAGTCTTGACTGCATCACTAAGTCAACCTCTCATTGGCTGCATCACCTGATGTCATCATCATGCTAGTCTTGACTGCATCACTAAGTCAACCTCTCATAGGCTGCATCACCAGATGTCATCATCATGCTGGTCTTGACTGCATCACTAAGTCAACCTCTCATTGGCTGCATCACCTGATGTCATCATCATGCTAGTCTTGACTGCATCACTAAGTCAACCTCTCATAGGCTGCATCACCTGATGTCATCATCATGCTAGTCTTGACTGCATCACTAAGTCAACCTCTCATAGGCTGCATCACCTGATGTCATCATCATGCTAGTCTTGACTGCATCACTAAGTCTACTTCTCATTAGCAGCATCGCCTGATGTCATCATCATGTTAGTCTTGACTGCACACGATGAGAATGAGTGGTTGGAATGATCATCGAGATCTATTGAGCAGCGTATTCTTGAGTGCCGAGATGCGTTTGTCTATGGTCGACAGAGACATACTCTAACAAGACAATCAAATAGATTAAAATAATGGGATATGATAAAATACATGGGAAAATGTAACTCGTTAAAATTACAATTCGAGTATTAGAAAAATTTCTCTGATCCATGCACTAATTTCCATAAGAACAATCAGATCTTAGATTTCATAGTCTTTTAAACAAAGATAATTTGATTGCTTTGGGCATAAATAGTTAAAAACAGACCAAAAACATTTCCTAAAAGAATAGTCTCACTTTTATAGAATCAATTAACTTGCCGCTTCACTGGAAGGCAAATTGAGCCCAAAGACGCAGGAAGAGATCAAATAATGAGCTGGGAAAGATAGCTTATCAGAAGAAAATGGACGGGCATAAGACACAGTCACGTTATAAAAGAGTGACAAACCTAGTGTGAATCATATCGCGCAAGTTTTCTGTTCAGCCTCGCAAGGGAACAGCTTACTACCAATTTGACGTCATTCCCTGTGCCTTCGAGCAATTCAGAATTGAAGTCTATATGACGCCTCAGCTTCAGCAGACGTTGCGGGGGTATGGACAAAGTGAAATTGAATCTTTTTTGAAATTTCTGTCGGTGGACGTGTATTTGAATCTTTTCGTATCCATTTACGATTTTCTGCTCTTTTAATGCGACTAATGCCTACACAGAGAGGCATTTCCCAATACCCGCTTCAGGCCTCATTCGTTTTTGTCAATATATGACATCAATTGTATCATAGAGTAATGTCACTAACCTCAAGTGAAGATGAGTTACTTGCTCGTGACCGCGAGGTTTGGCAAACCTACAACGAAGTATACACCTTTTAATTTTATCGAATCTTGAGACAACTTCTGGGCTGATCTAAGTCAGGACACAGGAAACCCTTACGGATTGAATCGGAATTTAGCTTCAGTTTTGCGGAGGGAAGAAAACCAGAGAACGTGGAGTTACCGTTACCAGAATCAAAAGTGTCTAAAACAAATTTTCGTCCGGTACTTACATTGTTTTTGTCAAAATATTCTGGCGATAAGCTTTCCAGGTGAAGAATTCTGCTTTCTAAGTCTCGGATTCGTTCATAAACATCTAGTGGAACAGGTTTTCCTGAAGACAAAAAACGGAATAAGACGACACTGAGTCAAACTTTCGGCCACCAAAATGCCAAACTCTCGGTCTCCCAAAGCACAAGCGCGTCTGTTTCCCGCCAAAAACTAGCAAAACATCAGCTAGACTCAAAGAGAACTTCTCTTTCCCGCCAAAATGTCTCTTTCGAGGCACGGGCGCGTTTGTTTCCCGCCAAAATGCGCTTATCCTTCAAATAAAATCACTCTGCCCTGTTGCTTGTGAATGCATCTGTGATGCACCCTGGTATAAAGCTATAATGACCTGTTACTAGTTGAAAAATTACTTTATGGATTCAAGACAACCTACCTGGTGAAAATCCTAGGTGATGTTCAATATTATGCAGTCTTTCAGTGATACGGGATTCTGTACACGTCACCTTTGGATTCCCAGACAATTTCATGTTGTCTGTCACGTGACTAAGGGCCTGTGCTTCATCTGACGTACTTGTATTTCCAACACGTGTTACTACAGAACAAAATCAAGTATTTCGTGTCCCAAATTGATAGAGAACATTATTCATGGGAAGACAAGAAGGGAAAAAAACGTCTTTGCTTAGTTACCCAAAATGTGCAGTACACTTATTTTAAGGTCAGTTTGGTTTCCTTGTTTCAGCTGGAAGACATTTCTTGGGAATGCGAATAAGCTGGGAAAAAATCTCATTTCTGATAAATATTTTTTTCATTTGAAGGCTTTTCAGTAAAATCTATCACAGGCAACCCATGCAGTTGAAAGCATTCACTCTGGGTAACGGATTTAACTTTTTACCTTTTATGTGGCTCTTCTGACCATATCTTGGCACAAATATAGCATCAGTTCTTGCACAACTGCTGACTAAATATGATTTTCTCTGAATAAGCACTAAGACCAATCAACATAATATTCCAACCCTTCCCCTGATCTTTTTTCATCAACACAGGGATCCCATTTACCATTTTTATATTTTCATATTTACCATTTTCTTGGTCGTTATCTACAATGTTACAGAATTCTCGTATGTTGACCAAGTTCACCTCATTCTGCTTCTGTTGCATGAATGCAGATATTCTTCTATCAATCTAGAAAATGATAAAAACATTGCAAATCTGACACTAAGTAGACCGGCGGCAATGAGATATGCAAGGTATTGTGATACTATATTTTACTAAAGCTAACATGTTCATAAACAAAAATTAATACAAACTTTATGTGATCATGTTGTTTTTACCTCAGACTTGTTTGCTGTCACTTGAACCAGTGTACAGTCTATATCTTGATGTACTTGGATATCATCTGATAAGGAAATATACAAACGAACAATCAAGTCAGCCATGCTCTGACTTAGATCAGCCCAGAAGTTGTTTCAGGGTTTAATCGGTGAGTTACATGTAGCCCTGCCATGACATAGATCAGCCCAGAGGTGTTTCAGGGTTCAATATTAGATTGAAGGTATTTTTGAAGGTATAGGACAGTAGCAAACTACTGTACCACACCTTACAAAAATGCTGTAAAAACACAGGTAAAGGTAAAGCATGTATATATTTAACGTCGGTAGTTCCTTCAGTTGAAATTCAACTGCTATCAATGGAAGCCAATGGTGCACACTGTACCCCCTCTAGCCATCAGTGCTCTGTTTTACGAGTATTTAAAGCTGAAGCTAAACAAATTAGAGAGAAGTCGAAACAGACTGTGGAGATCCTAAGGATCGAACCATTGACCTCAAGCTCTTAAGGTCGCACACTAACCAACTGAGCTACTCCTGCTTCTTAGCATTACCTTCTTGATTGTTTTGCTTGGGAATGTTGGTTTTGTTAAGTGAATCTTGATCAATTTTGATCTTTTTCTGTGGCTGCTCAGATGTGTTACTCTCGGCTGTTTTATACTGACCTTGTAATTCCTGCCAAAATATATACACAAACCTTTAGATATTACTAATATTTTGATTTGAGAGAAATAATTAAAATATGCAGGAAATATACAAGTGTGTATCTTATGAACCAAAACTTGAGATATACTCTTAAATGTTATTTCATAACTAGAAACAATAAAGGATTGGAGCATTTTCCTTAGTAAAGGATTGCAAAAGAGAAACAAGAATGAACAGAGCCCTTTCAAAAATATTTTGATCTGATTCAACAGAAAAATGCCCAAAAAAATAGTACATATTCTTTAGTGTTTTCTTGTAAGGCAATGCATGTAAAATAGTTAGAAAGATTCTGTTAATTTTTCTAACAATGTTTTCCCACGTATTAGCAGTGAGACTTGTCATTAAGCATAGCCTTACTTTTAGATTTTGTATTAGTTTATCAATAATGCTAAGAGCAAAGTCTTGTTCAACATGTGCTTTATCAATCTTGCTATAATCTATACTCCAATACACCATGCTTTGGTCAAGTCCAATCTGAAACAAATAACAAAATACTCACATTATTTCTTGGCTAAAACTTTTAAAAAATAATACTATATCCTTAAGCATTTGCTTCCTTACCTCTTTAATCCTATTTTCTATTATTTGTAATAAACTTTTCAATACACATTTACCCTCTTCCATTGACATTTTTCAAAATTAATACCCTTTTTCCAAGCTCTCTCGGCCAAATAAAGCACAGGATAACCAGCATGACAGTTTCAAAGGGAGCCATCTTGGAAACTCACATGTGAAACTGTTGACAAGTTTTTGCTTTAAAAAACCGTATTTTATTTATATTATAATATGTTTTACCATGTAAGTAAATACATTTAATGTATTTAGTATATAGTTTAAGTATTGTTTTATGAATATGTTTTGATTTATACTGTTTTTTTTAGATCTCATTAGAGCACGAAATCCTTCTTCATCCTCGATACTTCGGTCCTAACCTACTTCAAACCGTCAAACAAAAGCTATTTACAGAAGTAGAAGGAACTTGCAGTGGAAAGTAAGCCTTATACACTAACATACTATTGAAACTTAGATAATATTTATTAGTTCATCGTTCCCCAAGGCTCGTTGTGTTATGTTGAAGAAAGCGTAATTATTCATGTACAGTCTGGTCATAGTTTTGCTTTCTTATTTTTAGATATGGTTTTATTATTGCCGTAACTACGATAGATAATATTGGTGTAGGACATATACAGCCTGGAAGAGGGTTTGTGGTGTATCCAGTCAAATACAAGGTATTTTTCTCATACAAAACTCATACAAGGTATTGTAAGTTTGCAAGCATTCCCAAGAGAGTCGAATATAAACAGAGGCATGGCGGCCATGTTGGCACCAATGTAAGCTAATGGGAATTCTTTTGTTAAATATCACTAGCATGGTAGTGATGACATAAAGTGCAAACAAAGAATATAGTGTTCTTAGGAACTGTTTTGAAGTCTTTGAGTTTTGAATTGAAAAATTTGCTTTGCAGGCCATTGTCTTTCGTCCGTTCAAAGGAGAAGTATTAGATGCTGTTATAACCCAAGTTAATAAGGTAATAACAAACACTAAGGTCCAAACAATATCCATATGTGGTAAGAACCAGAAAGATTGGACCAAATGCATGCATGCTCTTTTTTAGGCACAGCATCTAAACCTTAAAGCTATTGGAGGCTGATTTGTTATCATTAACAATATCTTCCTTATTTTGACAACAGCTTGGACTTTTTACAGAAATTGGACCTTTATCATGCTTTGTATCTAGACATGTGAGTATACCACTGATAAAATGAGTAATTATTTGAATAAAAGATTACTACATTACTGTACAACCACCATAATACAGAACAGATAATTAGCGTTAGTTGAAGCAATTCTTTGCTTGTGACTAAGTGAATAGGGAGTAGGGGTTACTCCATACCAATTTCAAGAAATTATGTCTCCTAAAAAGCACATTCTTGTAAATTATGAATTGATGGCAAATGGGAAGTGGGGACTGGCCCTTATTTGGGTTAACTGTAATCATGTTATGATACATTTGTACTGTACATTTTTCCCTGTCTTGAAATCTGCTCTGTTTTAATGAGTAGTTTGTTTGCTTTCTGTTTTAGTCTATCCCACCAGACATGAAATTTGACCCTAACTCTAACCCCCCCTGCTATAAAACTACGGATGAGGTAAGTGAATTCCAATTGGAATCCAGTTGAAAGAGAGTCACTCTATGGGATCCACTGTTAATCCCATTATGTTTATAATTATACAGCTTCTCATTAATCCCATATAGGTAACTGTCCAATTATTTTCTTAATTGGACAGGACTTGTTGATATGGTATTAATTAGGTAGCTATATAATTAATAGGTAATGGAATTTCATGATCCCCAATCAAGAAATAATTAGACTCCAAAAATGTCTCTGATTGCCAAATTTTCCTTGTCCAATTATTTCTTAATTGGACAGCATGGAGTTGTATTACATATACTAATTTATTTAAGTGATTTAATTTCCCAACCACCAACATGCAAGTATAGTGAAGTGCCAGAAGAGCAAGAGATCCAAAATTTGATTTCATACACTTGTTTTAATGTCTCTCTAACTTTAGCTCTAAAACATGCTTGAAATGAAGGCTGCACTGAGAAAGAGTGTTCAAGGGTTATGCTAATGGCTTCCACTGATTGTTTACACTTTTCCATTTCAGGATGTCGTATACCAACAAGATGATGATATCAGACTGCGGATTGTTGGCACAAGAGTAGACGCTAATGATATTGTAAGTATTATATTCATTTATACACAAATTCAGACAAATTTATTATTGATTCAGAACTAATGGACCTTTTCTGCTTTGGTGTAATATTTTCCCATTTCCTTGAGTATCATTTCTTTGTTTAAAAACTGTGCATGAGAAGTCTCAAACTTGAGAATGAGTCCCATTCTGACTCTGTCGTTAATTTTAACATGATAATTTTGTACCCCTGTTACTTCCATTTTCTCCCCTGGTCCCTGTGAGGTTTAAGTTAAGATAATAGAACTCCACTGTATATGTGAATAACTTTACTTATACATGGGATTACATGCAGTTTTCATTAATTTTCAGTTTGCCATCGGTTCCCTTATGGATGATTATTTGGGTAAGTTATCTTAGTATAGTGTAAGCAGTTATTGTACAGTCGTTAATAACAGATATGAGATTGGGAGAGGGTAGAGTAGAGAAGGGGGTACCAAAAGAAGGATGACTCAATATGTTATAAGTGTTGTCTTCGTTATCAGTTTCTTTTCTGACATAATAAATAAACTCTCCTATCTTCATTCCACAGGACTGGCGAGCTAGTCTTGCTGTGCTCTGGTTTTTGCTCAGATGCGTCAAGTAACACTATGTCTTCTTGCAGCTGTGCTTTATGATCCACATCTCCATACACTATCTTGACGTTGCTTAGCAACTGACTACTTATCCCCAGCCCCTCCTCCCAACACATCCAACACAGCAAAACAACTTGACTGAGTCTTAAGAGAAAAGAGGGACTGTCAAATGTCTATGAAATTATTCTGTATTCTTTGGATAGAAAAAGAAATAATAATCGAGGAAGTGACGTATGGTCTGAAATGATTTTCTGAAAAATATTTGACCACCAGTACACTTGCTACTCTCGATGTTTCAAACACCTAACTGCGATTCTTAGTCACATGTGACCAACTTGACCTTCATCACTTGTTTTGGTGTACATCAATCAAAAGCATTTCTTTAAAATGTCATAGGATTCTGACTCCGAATTCTGCATTTTTGGCGAAAAGACCTCCTCAGCTCTGACATAATGTTTTCCCATTTCAGACCACATGTCATTCCCTAGAGTATCATTTCTTTGTTTAAGGTTTGCACTTGGTTGCACATGAGAAAACACTTGAATATGGATACAACTCAAACAAAGAATGTTATTCTCAAGGGAATGACACGTGGTCTGAAATGGGACAACATTACGCCGAGCCAAAGAGGTCTATACCGAAAGCCTTGCAGTCAAAAATTTGAAATTCAGAGCCGGAATCCTGTGACTAAAAAAATCATCCCGAGTGAGAAATTCACAGGGACAAGAACCGTGAGATAAGGGCCAGCGAGGATTTTTTTGCACATGTGTGTGTTCGTGTCTCGTTCACGTGAGTAATCACGCCCTGCAGTCATAGAAACGTTTTTGATTGACATCAAACAGTCTAGTTTGGTCGCGTGTTTATTTCTAGTTTGTATTGATAGTGACTTTTAAATGTAAGAATGTTTGCGTAGAGTATATATTTGAATAAACAGCGCTAAGCAAACACAAAAAAGAACAAAGAAAAAAAAAGACTTTTGATGGTTTCAACTATAATATATTTTGGTGTTCCTGTGTTAGTAAACTTCATTAAGTAATATCGTCTCGTCAAATAAACAATTATCCTTTTTACTTTACCTTCAGTAGCCTTATTGGATTTGGCGCTTTAAAGCTGGTTTTCACTAACGACATAAGCGACGAAAGCAGAAGCATAAGTTTAAAATCTTTATGTCCTAGTGTAAATGAATGTGACGGAAGCACTGAGTACGAGAATTTGATTGGCTTACCACCTTGTGATTCTGTATGTTAGCGACGGAAGCATAAGAAGCTGGTTTTCACTAGCGACATAAGAACCAAAGCATAAGCATAAGAAAAAGAAAACCTTTCGTTCCTTCTGCTTTACTTCCGTCGATGTTCTGCTTCTGCTTACGTCTCCGTTTTTTGATTTTCACAGGAACATAAGACGTCTTACGCTTCTGCTTCCGTCGCTAGTGAAACTGACCAGGCTTTAGACCCGAAACAAAAACCGAAGGTCAAAACGATGCGTCAGTGACGTAGCTTGAATATTAAGGTTAAGTCTGAGTGATTGTGTTGATTGTAAATGGTATACCTATAAAGGACTCCGAATAATCACTACGGTATATAGCAAGCTAGGATATTCTATCAGAGGAAGAACCTTATATCCATGGTGAAAAGGGTCGATCTGTCTTTAATTTCAAAACACGATCATTAAGACAGTTTAAGGTAAGAAAATATATCTGTTTACCCTTCAGATTCTATGGATTCTATTGAGTTTTAATTTCCATCTTGCATTAATTCGTAAATCTGTCTTATTCTTTTACCAGTTGTAAGTAGATTGCCAATATAAGATAATAACTGCGTTTATGAGGTCGTTAATAGAGTACATACCATATATCCGTAAAAAAACTTCGTATAAGAATTTTCATATATTTGCACAAATTAGTAAGTTATTACATATATCTGTGAAAAACTTTGTAAGGAATCTCACAAATTATTAAGTTCAGTAGACCTACACAATTTTGCACAAATGTGTACAATTTTGTTAGGTAACTTTTCTTGGATATCATGGTATGCAATTGCAGTCGGTAGACTTACTGAAATGCAACAAAATGCACTCAGTTGATCTTGAAGTCAGTAGACCGTAGGCTTACAATGTTGTCTGACTCAGTACTACACAAGATAATCATTCGTACCTATAAACTTTTGAATTATTGCTTACTATCAATCACGTGACTTTTTTTGGAGTTGACTGGGGGGGCAACTAGCGGATGCTAAGTCAAAACATATCAAAATAAGTCCTCAAACTCTTGTATTTGACTATTTTCACGACATCAAACCAGAAAATAAGAGATCAAAACAACCTCCAGGATTCTACAAGCCATCAAAAATGAGCTGTTACCGGAAGTGACGTCTATTGATAGCAACCTATTGACCAGTGAACCGATGTATGGAAAATGGTGAATGATAATAAATTACAATGCAAGGAGTAATCTAATATTTACACGGAAAAAAACCACAGCGTTAAACAAGTTTTTATTATAAAATCGCATGGTATTCTCGTGCACTTGGAGTAAATTTGCAATCACAGGTTTTCAAAAAGCTCAAATAGCACTCGCCCTACTAGGCTCGTGCAATTTTGATCTTATTGAAAACCCGCTCGTGCAAATTTATTGCAAAATGCACTCGAAACCATGCGACTTTCTATAGGTAGACTCGTACGTTTATAGACAACACTATAAGGCTGAGTTCATTGAATGTTGTTCAAGTTTGAGCAGACGCTGGTGGGGGAATGACGGGAACTAGAAGCGCCTCACAGCAGCTGCAAAGCAGGCTATGCTTAGGGGGGATCGTATTTTTTTTGCATGACTTTAAGGGGGTAAGAATTATTACGCCCTTACCAAACGTTTTTAAATAGGGATATATGTATGTATTCTGGGGATAGACTGATCTGTATTGGCTTTTAAAATGCTGATGCGGCTCACCATAGTAATTTTTGCATGTCAACCACCTAAACATGAAAATATTGGCTATTATTATTGCAGGAAAAATGCCAATATCTTCAAGAATGCTGTGTTCTATTACCACTCGCCCTCCCCACCCCAAAGATGGTCCATGGGCGTGGCTTGTCTTGTTCTACTGTTTTCTAAATGCTTTGGTTGCCGGGGGTATTGCTTTTGGTTATGGAGTCATCTTACCAGTTCTGATGGATGCTCTGCAAGAGAATAGAGAGCGAACAGGTAAATATTTAGAGAAATTGAAATTAAGTTGTAGTTTCTTTGTTACTTCTTAATCATCCCAGCCCTTTTAGGATGAAAGTATAATGACCCCTCTACCCTGGTGCAAAACCCATTCATATTGTTTATTATTGTTATCATCATCATCATCATCATCATCATCATCATCATTATCATTATCATTATTATTATCATTATCATCATTATCATTATTATTATTATTATTATTATTTATGGGAATGGGGCAATATATTGCCGTCAATCAAATAAATCGCTAGAGAACACGCCCGAATGAACGTTCATGTCACAGTTCGATATATACATTCCTTAAGAAGCGATTACACGGATTTCTCTGCGGCGTTGCGACACAAGTTGCATGGAGCATTATAACGTGTAACCTACAGCACAATTAGGAAAAAGCTGCGAGACAACTTGCAGCAATCGTTGCGAGAAAAAGTTTTTTTAGTCCCAATTGCACTGTGTAGACACTCTTGCAACTTGTGTCGCGCGTTGTGAGACAAGTTGCAGAGCAATTGCTCCAAGTAATCGCGCTCGAAATAACGACGGTTTCATGAAAGTGCGTTTCCAACACTGTTTCCGACGTTTTACAACAATGTCATGGAAACACTTTGATTGATGTTAACCAAAACCTACTTTGTCGCGATGACAATTTAATTGGACCAATTTCGAGCGGTGACATTGTAAATCTTTGTAAAATTTGTTTAATTATTGATATATTTTTTCTTCATTTTCGTAGCTCTTGTGGGATCTCTCGCCTTGGGAGCAGGTCTCTTTCTCTGTGTTGTCACTGCTAAACTCTGCGAAAAATTCAATTGTCGTATCGTCAATCGTGTTGGCTTAATATCGTTTGTAATGGGATTCGCACTAAGTTCACTGTGCAACTCCATCTATCCCCTCTACATCACATACAGCTTGCTGAATGGCTTTGCAGGGGCCTGTACTCATACTTCCAGTTTCATTTTGGTGAGACAGTACTTCAAGAAACGATATTCCTTGGCTATGGGGATAGTTACAGCAGGTGCAGGAATAGGAATGCTATCGATTGGTCCTTTGGTGCAGTACCTGACTGACACTCTTGGATGGAAAAACACTTTCCGAGTCTTCGCAGGAATCTTTGGAGCATTCATTCCTCTAACGATTGTTTTAGATCCAAATGTTGAAAGTTGTGAAGAGGTGCCAATAGAAACAGCTATGCAAGAGAATTCTATCGAGAAAGATATTAAGATCAAGCCAAGAAAGATTGTATTAGGATTTTTGGATTTATCAGTGTGGACATTTCCAGAGTTCACGATCTCTGTTGTTGCTATTTTCATTGGTTCTTGGGGTCACTATACAACCTTGATTCACATGGTAAGTGATAATGATGACGAATGACGATGATTCTGTGATAATGATACATTAAAGAGATGAGGAAGTTGATACAGCTAACAATGTTGGTCAAAATTTTTTGATAGCTCATCTATTCTCATTTTCAGATTAAATACTCTGAAGAGCTGGGGATGAGCTCAACTAAAAGTTCCACCCTTCTTGTCTTCGTTGGCGTAGCAACAATCGTCTCACGTCTGGTATCTGGTCGGTTATGTGACGTCAGCTTCATTAAACCAAGATACGTCCACCAATTAGGAATCATCTTATCAGGAATTTCAACCATTCTCTTAACTTATGCTGTCAACTACACTCATTTGATAATCTTTTCTGTTTTCTTTGGTGTTGCTGATGGAGCATTTCGTCTGACGACGAACATCTTATTCATGAACACTGTTGATATTCCACGCAGACCCTCGGCCTTTGGTCAAGCAAATATGGTAACTTCATTTTCGAATGCAGCTGGTCCAGCAATAGCAGGTAAGTTGTAAGAATAGCTTTAGTGGAGTTCTTCAAGGATCGGTTCTAGGTCCACTTTAATTTGGAAACGTTTATTGATTTGTTATTACCATTTTTAAGAATCCTCAAGTTTATCAAGTGTGGGTTATTGGCCCACTTTATTCAGGAAATGGCCATGGTTTGCTATTATCATTACAATAATGATGAAAAGGTAAATTATACACCGTGAAAAAGATGAAAAAACTTACTGACGTTTCGGACGCTAGTCCTTCGTCGGAGTAAAAACGAAGTCGTTACTCCGACGAAGGACTAGCGTCCGAAACGTCAGTAAGTTTTTTCATCTTTTTCACGGTGTATAATTTACCTTTTCATCATTACTGTTTCATTAGAAACACCGACGCAGCTCACACTAGTTTTTAGCTAGTTATATCTTCTTACCGTTACAATAGTTAAGGAAAACTTTGTTTTGCTCTCAGGAATGATGGCAGACAAGTCTGATTCATATACTTCAGCATTCTACATGGCTGGATCAGTTTCCATTGTTGCAGGCGCCATTTTGTTCCTACACCTTTGCTTCTTCAAAGATTTCACCAATAGACCGCGAGAAGTGGTGTTTCCTAATATTACGGATCATCTTCTAGTTCGTGAACCAACTTCCCTCGAAGCAGGCGAAGCATCTCTGGACAAGACGATGACAAAACTGGAGACCAAGTGTTGATAAAATGGAATTTATTGCCATGTTCCATTATTGTTTTCATGTCAAAGGCTGTTTAGTTGTGAGTCTCCCGTATGTCCTTTTCGTAAGTGTCTTTCGTAAGTGACGCTGACAATAACAAGCCAGGTGTACTGGTAACATTATTTGGTATTGCTGTACAGGGATTTATTTTCTCCCTTCACAAAAAGAACTTCAACACCAGTTTTTGTTTATTGTCTTTCTGTTAAATAACGTAATTAAACAAAAACAAAACATGATAATGTTAACTATCTTTTCATTTGTAACTGTCATATTATGTTCTGCAGTTGGTAGCATGGGCGGATCCAGCAGGAGCGTGGAGAATGAGGTGGGAGGGGTATGGGGGGGGGGGGGGGAGTGAATTTGGTGACATGCTCAAATTTCTCAGTATTATACTTAGAAAGCCATCCCTCCTTTTTCTCACATTCCTGACCTGTAAAACCTTCGTAATAGTCACATCCACCTTCACACGTCCTCGAGGGCTGAACGATCTTCAAACCTTATTTACATATCTATATGTATTGCGTTCAATCCTTTGAAACCTTTGGAGTACAAGATGGATGTGCGTCACGATGACAGTATGTATTGTGTGACTTTCTTGGCCTTCGTATAGTTTACTCAAGAAGAATGGAATGACAACTGATATCAACCTGAATATTAATAAGTCGATCTTTGTTAGTGATCGTATTACACCAAAGCAAGACTGATCACCACAGACTAAACGAC
The DNA here is from genome assembly GCA_011057435.1 of Actinia equina. NCBI lineage: Eukaryota > Metazoa > Cnidaria > Anthozoa > Actiniaria > Actiniidae > Actinia > Actinia equina. The sequence goes on from WHPX01001400.1 coordinate 667,224, forward strand.
AGAGATATGTAGAGCCTTACATCATTTATGATACAGGGATTTCTTTTTGATGAAAGATCGCAAATATTGAAAAGTAAGTGATCATCATTGATCTCCACATCTCCACATGCTTTGATACTTAAATCTGCAGTTGATTCTCTTAGTTCTGAGTTTCAGCGTCACACAAAATATTGCTTCCTTTCGGTGTTACTGAGGTTCTTTGTACAATATGTAAATTTTTTTATGGATTGTGAGAGACAAGGTAAAAAAAATCCACAAACTAGCCTGTTTCGATCGTAGAGGTATTAAATACCATAGGTTTCCTTTACAGTACATGTAATGATAAAAAGGTAAATTATATACCGTCAAAAGATTTCCTTAAGGTCAGAATGCATGGAGCATTCTACGAATAAACACAATTACCAACACCCTTAAATCTGTGGATTTATTAATTATATCCGTATTGTTTATATATTCCTAAGTCACCTCGTGTTGACTCGTCAGACGCTAGATCGAGCAGACTCCATTGCATCGAAACGTTTCGACAGTGTCTTACATGTTAATGATATTCGTGAAAACAATACTGCGTTCTTCTCTGATCTGTGCCAGTAATTGCTGCCAGGAGCCTCTAGCTGGTTTGGATGACCAATACCAAATTGGCGGTCCCATCTATCTAATTCTCTACTCTTAGACTTGCTTTAAAGATCAAAGACAACATATAGGAGTACGCTTTAATGGTGCATGTAAGAATATGCTTCATAGAGCTGGGGTTATCGTGCTGAACCAACCTCAGGAGAATCTCCTGAGCTGCAAACTTATACACAGTACTGGAAAAATAGCACGATACCTGCCATTATCCATGTTTAATGTTCAATGTAAAATAAGATATTTATTATTGCAGGACTATTGCTAACCAATCAAGAATGATGTCGTGTTGCTCTACCACGACTCGCCCTCCCCACCCCAAAGATGGTCCATGGGCGTGGCTTGTCTTGTTCTACTGTTTTTTAAATGGTGTTGTGATCGGGGGCATTGCTTTTGGTTATGGAGTCATCCTACCAGTTCTGATGGATGCTCTGCAAGAGAATAGAGAGCGAACAGGTAACTAATTCTTGCGGGTAGAATAATTCCAAATTTAGTTTAGTTTGCGTGTGTACATTTCTAAGCCCAGCTTTAATTAGTGCTGTAGCACGATATAGATGCCATGCTGAAAATGTCCCGAGAACGGACCCACAGTGCACTGCAATGCTCGATCCAATGATTTCCTCAACCTTGGACTAAAATGGCTAACATAAACTTGCAATAGTCATTTGCATGCGAAAAGGCATACAGTATTAGGTGCTTTATTGCTGTTAAGGCGAAAATAGAAAGACGATAATGTAAGGTTATTTGTTTAATTATTGATATACCTTTTCTTCCATTTCGTAGCTCTTGTGGGATCTCTCGCCTTGGGAGCAGGTCTCTTTCTCTGTGTTGTCTCAGCCAAACTCTGCGAAAAATTCAATTGTCGTATCGTTAATGGTGTTGGATTAATATCGTATGTTTTGGGATTCACCCTCAGTTCACTGTGCAACTCCATCTATCCCCTCTACATCACATACAGCTTGCTGAATGGCTTTGCAGGGGCCTGTACTTATACTTCCAATTTCATTTTGGTGAGACAGTACTTCAAGAAACGATATTCCTTGGCTATGGGGATAGTTACAGCAGGTGCAGGAATAGGAATGCTATCGATTGGTCCTTTGGTACAGTACCTGACTGACACTCTTGGATGGAAAAACACTTTCCGAGTCTTCGCAGGAATCTTTGGAGCATTCATTCCTCTAACGATTGTTTTAGATCCAAATGTTGAAAGTTGTGAAGAGGAGCCAATAGAAACAGCTATGCAAGAGAATTCTATCGAGAAAGATATTAAGATCAAGCCAAGAAAGATTGTATTAGGATTTTTGGATTTATCAGTGTGGTCATTTCCAGAGTTCACGATCTCTGTTGTTGCTATTTTCATTGGTTCTTGGGGTCACTATACACCCTTGATTCATATGGTAAGAATTACATGTTCTGATGTAGATATTGGTGGTGATCTTGGTATTGATGAAGGTGTTGGTGATGTTGGTGATGTGGAACTGGAAGTTTGTGGTATTTTTGGTGATGGGGGTGCTAATGTGGTAATGATAATGACGTTAGCGGTAAAGATGATATCGATAATGAAGATGAAGGTGGTGATGAAGATGAAAGATAGTGATGAAGATGTTGGTAATGTTGGTGGTGAACGTTATTGATAGCTTATCTAATTTTTTTTCTCATTTTCAGATCAAATACTCTGAAGAGGTGGGAATAAGCCCAACTAAAAGTTCCACCCTTCTCGTCTTCGTTGGCGTAGCAACAATCGTCTCACGTCTGGTATCTGGTCGGTTATGTGACGTCAGCTTCATTAAACCAAGATACGTTCACCAATTAGGAATCATCTTATCAGGAATTTCAACTATTCTCTTAACTTTTGCTGTCAACTACACTCATTTGATAATCTTTTCTGTTTTCTTTGGTATTGCTGATGGAGCATTTCGTCTGACGACGAATATTTTATTCATGAACACTGTTGATATTCTACGCAGACCCTCAGCCTTTGGTCAAGCGAATATGATAATTTCATTTTCAAATGCAGCTGGTCCAGCAATAGCAGGTTAGTTGTAAGAATATCTTTTTGGAGTTCTTCAAGGATCGGTTATTGGTCCACTTTTATTTGGAAACGTTTATTGGTTTGTTATTACCATTTTTAAGAATCCTAGTTAATAAAATTGCATTGCGCGCTGGAATCAAAGCAATCGGCCGTTTTCTCTGCCAGGCAAAATGGCGGTTTCGTAGGTGAAGTTTGAAAATCAAGTTCCATCGGTCTTGTTTTTTTCCTGCAAGACGTTTTAAGATAATCATAAAATAATGATACATAGTCATTTTATGTTTCCATTAGATTTTTTGAATTTTGCCAACGAATCTAAGGTATATTTCAAAAGTTGTGATGTCTAACAGATGGACGACCGAATAGTCATAAATGTCCCAAAGAAAATTTATCTAAAACATTCAACCTACTTGCTGCAGTGAAATGAAAGAAAGGAAACTTTGGGATTTTAAAGAGCTTGGCAAATAGCAAATTTGCAGAAATGTTGCTTTACCAGTGCATGGAAGCGCATCGAGAACGATGTAGACAAACGATGTAAACAAGAATATAGGCGCGCAATGTATCGTAGTCTACTAGGATTCTTTAATGACAATGTCCAACCTTGTTTTGCTCTAAGGAATGATGGCAGACAAGTCTGGTTCATATACTTCCGCATTCTACATGGCTGGATCGGTTTCCATTTTTGCAGGCTCCATCCTCTTCTTGCATCTCTGCTTCTTCAAAGAGCACAACAATAAACAAGAAGTGGGTATTTCTAATGCTACAGATCACCCGCTGGCTTGTGTTGGACCAGCTTCAAGAGAGGCAGAGGAGGCATCGCTGCACACAATGATGACTATACTGGATGACTTACACAAACCAAGAACACCACTTAATACGAAAAAATCCTCGTCTGCAGAAGAACTGGAGTGAGCAAGCTACCCGCTTGTTATTATCTTAGAAATCAACATTATGGTCAGGACATATGGTCATCCCAGAGAGGGTTAGACAGGTTTAAATCAAATATTGCGTAATCTGCAAAAATTCTGGTTATTCATTAGTGGGTTTAAAAGCTCCAGAATAATAATCACTTTTTACGTTGCTACATTATTTACTTTAGCTCATTAGCAAAATAGTCGAATTTCAAAAATATTGAATTATATGTCTCCAAAGAAGTTCGCATTTTATTTTGTTTCTACGCGTTGGCCAAATACGACGTTGAACTCCAAATGAGACGAATCCAATGACAAAAAAGAAGGCCGCCTTATTATCCATTGCTTTCAATGCGTACGGCTCATTTAAAGTTGGACGTTTAACCCGAGCCTAATGGTCTGTAATGCAGCTTCTTAGGCTTCCCAGCTGCTTCAACCAGTTGTCCTGCGCCTGTGGTATCTGCTTATAAGCGGAGACACAATAAAAGATTTAGCATAATCGGATAAAACTTTATTTTTGTGAATATAAAACAGTATTTTTTTATACAAAACTAATGGTCTATAAACTACATTGTGCATGCTTTCCTCGTTTACAAGGTATAATTCTTAGTGTTAAAGCCAACAAACATGGTTGTCAACCCTATCTCTATCATCAATTTATTGTAACATTTGTAATTTCTTTTATGTTGTGGTTTAACAATATCTACGTAATCACAGCGGGTGCCTGTTTCTGCAGTGAATTCCTCAGCAAAGTTACCGGAAAACCGCACTTTAAGCAATGGATGAATTGTCAAACATTCTCTCTCAGTTCCCGTCATTCAACACGCACTTGCATATATTTCCCATCGTCACCTGGGGTGTGTATTTTCGTGGACAATCCTTGTGTAATTATCTATCACGTATGCGCAGTTCTCTCCTTCAAAAATTCGATTCTTCATATTACTATAGACGTCAAGCAAACCCGAAGCCTTCACATCCTTCGGTGATCGCGATGAGAAGTAGTCTTTGCATTTCTTCGAATGACGTGTAGTCAGCCAAACAAAGCTGGTTGAAACTGAAAACGAAGAGAATATTAGTAGTTGATACTGCAGGACATGAACGACTGGTTTACAGACTCATTTACTAACTAAATCAAAGAATGATTGACTGACGACTGGTGAGTTGAAGGGTTAAAGAGTGCATGAGGCTTGAGTATTGGGGTAGTGAGAGAGCGAATGGGTGGGTGGGTGAGTGAGTGGGTGGATGGTTCAGTAATGAGTGAAGGGGTGGGTGTATTATTAGGTGCATAGGATATCAAATGAGTGAACTGAGTGGGTGGATGGGTCAGTAGGCGGATGAGTGAAAGGGTGGGTGTATCATAGGTGCATAGGGCTATCGAATGAGTGAACTGAGTGGGTGGGTGAGTAAGGAGGTAAGTAAGTAAGCTGTTAGGTGGGTTAGTGAGTGTATGTGTGATAAGTGAGTGAGTGGGTGCGACAAGAGAGTGGGTGGGTGAGTAAGTTATCTATTAGGTGGGTTTGTGAGTGTGAGTGTGTGTGTGTGATAAGCCGTGGGTCTGTGCGAGTGGATGGGTGGATATGTGAATGGGCGAATATAGGTCAGTTATAAGGTTGTGTACACTAACCATGTGTGGGCTATTGGTAGTGCATCAGTAACAGGTACATGGCTGATTTGTAATGTTGGTGATAATTCACTAAACCCTCCTGGTGGAAGCTGAGAACTACCAGTGATGAACTGAACAAGACGAGCGAGTTCCTCTTGTGTGAAGCTGGACACAATGGTCCAAAACCAATCAATAACCTGAACAAGAAAATAGAATCGTGCAATATAAGATGATTACTTTTTGGATGTCTGGCGCATAAACTGAGCACAAGAGGCCCTCTATATCCAGTATTTCCTCGATCTCGTTTGACCGAGAGGCACTGGACCGAGATGGGCTCTTGCTGACCCAAAGTATCTAGCGCACTGTGAAAACTAATCACTAGCTGTGATTATGGATGAAGCTCCCTTCAAAGATAGAAAAAGAAAATATTTGGAAACTTAAGAGGAAACAGGAGGAGCTTGGTACCAGGAAACCAATTAGGTTTCTTATATTTAAAGATATGATGTGTCAAACAGAGGATTACAACGAGTTGGTGGAAGAGTTTTAGCGAACAAATCCCATACAGTTTTACTCGAACTCTTACTTAGTCAAATCTAAATCTCCGTATTGATTCATTCACAGACCCCTGAAGACATTTTATAAGGGAAAGAAGAGTTTTAAATTTTAGTAGAGCTGCAAGTACCTTACTCCAGGGGCCACCTCGATACAGATCGATATGATTCGCCTTCATATCTGTTACACTGATGTCACCAGTACCACACATCACCAACTGAAACAAATACAACCTTTTTAGAGTATTACTCCAGGACCACAGTCTTCTTTAAAACCGGGACATAACTACATTATCACATGTGAGTATAGAGTTGTGATTAGGTCTCTCCATTGATTGGAGGATTTTTTTCCGGCTTCCCTCCGGCACACGCCAAATTCCGATTCAATCTGTTTCAGGGTATCGATAGAATTTGACGGCTTTAAACACGACGTGAAGAGGTTTATTGTCTCTCTCTATCACGACTTTATACTTCGTTGCTTCGTTCTAAAAAATAAAAGTCAAAATTGTTCTGATCCGAAATAATTTGGCATCAAGTCTGCGCACACATTTCTTGAAACTGTGGTAACAGAAAAGCGAAGGCCCTGGGACTAATAATTACTGGTACTCAGTCTCCCGTTATTAATGAGCATGCGCAATAAACAGTTGCCTTTTTCCAGCCACATATATATTTCTCTATATTCCTCGTACCTCTAACTCATTCTCATCAAAAATACTCAGCAAACTGTCGGGTATGAGCTCGTTTAAACCTGAAAGCATCAAAACACAAGATATTCATCATACTAATTAAAAATATTTGTCATTAAAGTAAATTACTGCTGCAAATTACTCCGACGAAGGACTAGCGTCCGAAACGTCAGTAAGTTTTTTCATCTTTTCACCTTGTATAATTTACCTTTTTATCATTATTGTTTCATTAGAAACACCGACGCAGCTCACACTAGTTTTTAGCTAGTTATATCTTCTTGTCATTAAATTAAATTATTATTATCGCTGTGTACCTTTAAGGAAACTTTCTATTTCTTGTTGACAGCTGGTAACGAGTCGATATTGTGCCAACAGGTTTAGGTATTCAAGCTTGTTTTCTTCTGTTACTGGAATCTGGGCCCCTCCTGGCTTGAGGGCGACGTTCTGCAAGACAAACTTTACTAATGGCACATGATACAGCAAGAGAGGGTACAGGCGCTCTAAGGTTTGTTATCAAACACTTGTTGAAAATATTTTATAATTTCCAGTTGTAGCTTTACAATGTTTTTTTAACAGTACAATTTCCCATCGAGACGTCAATCAAAGCGTTTCCATAAAATGTCGTAAAACACAGTTTTTAAGGGCACGTGCCTATGGAATGTCATGGAAATGCCTCAGTGATTGACGTAACGTTGTCTTCCTGTGGGAGAAGCCAAAGGAACTGCTAACGTCAAATATAGTACCGTACGCATTTTTTAGATGTTTCTAACCGACCTCGACTAGTTTCCCATCATTGTACTCTTCTTCAACAAACTTGAGATCCAAGTCAGCCGGATCATTTTCTTCGATGTACTTGATTTTACTTCGGTAGAAATCCTTATCGTCGGTCTCAAAATGCTGTACCCAACCAGAGTGAAAACAGGGTTAAAATTGGTGCCATTGGGTAAGGGTTAGGAACTAATAATAGTAATAATAATAATAGGCTTGATTTCAAGAGGGTAAACGCATCACAACTCAAGATACATCAGTAGTACGTACCTTGTAAGTTATCCGCTGACCAAGTAACTGAGCGAGAAACGAACGAGAAAACTTTGCTTTAATATTCTGTCTTCTCCCGGCTCCGACTGCAGACTCGTACATACATTTGCCAACAATACGGCCAGCGAACTCGTAATATTTTAGCTTCAGATTGGCTGGACGTTTAGGATTGGGATGAACCTTGTCCAAAAAAAAAAAATCGAATCTTATCCTCAGTAAAATAGGTTAATGCGTTTTGATTGGCAGGTACTTACTAGGGCTTGAGCGTCTTCCTCCTTGAAACGAGTGAAGAGCTTGTGCTCGTGTCCAAAGAGGATACCCGACAATAAATCGATCCATTCACGACGGACTCCACCCCAGTCCAGCCCTGATAAAGAACACACTTCAATAAATCGATCCATTCACGACGGACTCCACCCCAGTCCAGCCCTAATATAGAACACACGACAATAAATCGATCCATTCACGATGGACTCCACCCCAGTCCAGCCCTAATATAGAACACACGACAATAAATCGATCCATTCACGATGGACTCCACCCCCGTCCAGCCCCAATATGGAAAATTTCCTGTGAAAAACCTCACCTTCTTCCCCTTGAAAACGTATGCTGAAGAGTCTCAGCCAGTCGCTACTGTACAAGGACTTGCAGGCAGCGTATGACTACAGAGAGAATGACAACGAAATATTAAAAAAACAATGACGTCCCGCAGGTCATGTGACCTAAAGACTCACACTTTCTAAAAGGTTCTGTCGGTCTATCTTGAGTTCAGTGCAGCCATACTTTGAGCCATGTTTGGAGAGCAACTGCTGGTTAAAGAATTCCTGTTTCTTTTTGAAGTTTTCTGAACCGCCTACAAGATGGAAAATGGAAATAAAAATCAGTAGAACAAAAGAAGGAATTTTGTGGCAGGCAGGCAGGCAGGCAGGCAGGCAGGCAGGCAGGCAGGCAGGCAGGCAGGCAGGCAGGCAGGCAGGCAGGCAGGCAGGCAGGCAGGCAGGCAGGCAGGCAGGCAGGCAGGCAGGCAGGCAGGCAGGCAGGCAGGCAGGCAGGCAGTTGTTAACTTACGAGTTGTGTTAACTTACCGATGTTCATTAGGACTAGTCTTGAGAAAGTAGCAACCAAGACGTTTCTATCTTTACACATAATAGAGACAGGAGGCTGGATTCCATCATCTAGTGTGAAGGTTGGATGTTCGAACTCTCTTGTAGGGGGATGAAGAGTAAGCTGGAAGAAATATGGAATGGTAAGAAAGAAAGAACGGATAAATGAATGAATGAGAGGAAAGAAAGAAGGAAGGAAGTAATATGAGCAGTGAACTAAAACTAACCTTTGTGCGAGGGGAAACACGAAAAACATGTAGTTTACGAGGAATTATCTTTATAAAATATTCTTTAATTGATAAATGCTGAAACAAAAAAGATTATATTAATCGCTGTAAAATCCCATCCACCCATCCATCCATCCATCCCTCCATCCACCCATCCCTCCACCCACCCATCCCTCCACCCACCCATCCCTCCACCCACCCACCCATCCATCCATCCCTCCCTCCACCCACCCATTCATCCATCCAGCCAGCCAGCCATTTATCCCTCCTCCCTCTCTTCCTCCCTCCCTTCATCCATCCACTGCTCTATCCATCCATCAATCCCTCCTTCCCTTCCTCCCTCCCTTCCTCCCTCCATTCCTCCCTCAATTCATTCCCCCCTCCTTCTCTATCTCCCTCCCTTCCTCCCTCCATTCCTCCCTCCCTTCATTCCTCCCTCCTTCTCTATCTCCTCCCTCCCTCCCTCCCTCCCTTCCTCTCTCCATTCCTCCCTCCCTTCCTCCCACCCTCTATCCATTCATCCAACCATTCATTCATTCATTTAATACAGTTTTTTCCTATTCTGAACACTACCTTGGGCGAAATGTAACAGTAGAGCTTCTTGTTTGAAACTCTGTACTGACTGCTGTTAAGACTTGATATAGTAAGATTTATTCCATTTACGCCTGCACTGGATGCAGATCTTCTACTAGGAGTTAAATGTTGGTTCACTGGGTTGTTGTTAACAAGTAAGGATGATTCATACCAGACATTGTAGCAGTGCTTCTGAATATTTTTTTCAACTGCTGTCCACTCATCCACTGCAAAACAAAATGTCAATGTGATATAACCAATAAATTATCATTATAGTTCGAAGATAAAAGAGGTTAAACCCTGTTTTCCAGTTGTCTATCACTAGGGCTTTCAAAAAAAAATCATGTTTTTTAAGCAATTTATTTTATTGAGAGTGTGGTTTATCAACTGAGGTGACTGGTATAAATTAGTGTAGACTTTTCTCATGATTAAAGTTGTTCTGGCTGCAGACCTCGAGTGCAGCAAAGCTGTCTCTGTTAATTGTTTACCTTTTGTGTTATTTTACAAAGGAAAACTAGATAGCCTAATGCAGCCAATTTTGAACACAAAACAATAGAATTTTACTAACAACTTTAAAATCATTATTTCTTAACTCAAAAGTGTCATTATCTTCCCAAAAATCACAAATTTAATTCTCCTGAGAACTTACAGTAAGTTTATTGTATTGCTTTTCAAGTTTGGCTGCAAAGAGGATGCTAGAGTACAAACACTATAAATGTGTAACATAAATACCACTCAATACTGCTAAATTATGCTAATCCTATTGTTTTCGACTATCACCAATTAGCACTATTTACTACTAAACAGTGCAAAGTGTCATACTCTAGTCTAACCATGATATAAAATATCACTTACTGGTAAGAGATAAGATAGTTAGTGCAGAGTTGTCTATTCTTGCACCATCATAGCTCACTTCTCCAGCATAACATCCTTCTTCCTCTAGTTTGATGTGTAGGACATTCCCAACTGGAGTATCCGTAGTGTCAACAAACAGTTCTGGGTCAACTTTACTTCTGGATCCAATCTATGGAAAATAATTTGTGCTTTATCATTTGCTTATTCAATCATCCTTTCTTCCTTCCTTCACAAAAATCAATTCCTAAATTCCAATTTGGAACCCTCAATCTTAGAAAAGAGGGTTAACCTCATATCTCTCTTCACACTTTTTTTTTTCTTTCAACTGACCTTGGTGATATCAACCTTGAATTTACCCAGACATTGTACATCAGTGAGTGCACATGTGTTGCCATACTTGTCTCTCATCTGGACTATTAATGGTGAATAGGTGTCTTTCTTTACAACAAGCATTGACAGTCTGTCTACTATTATGCACTTGGATCCTTCAATTGGACCTGAAATGTGGGAATGAATGAATGAATAACAAATGAATAAATGGAAATTAGCAGTGGTCCATCAGAGTGACTGTTTTTCTACTGAATCCAACAGGAATTTAGAAGCTGATCTTGTGGTGGGGGATGGTGATGATAATGATGATGGTAATATGGTGATGATGATGGTGATGATGATGATGGTGATGATGATAGTGATGATGATGATGGTGGTGATGATAGTGATGATGATGGTGATAGTGATGATGATGATGGTGATGATGATAGTGATTGTGATGATGGTAATGATAGTAGTGATGATGATGTTGATGAAGATGATAGTGATGATGGTGATAATGATGATGTTGGTGTTGATGATGGAGATGGTGATGATGGAGATGGTGATGATGATGGTGTTGATGATGGCATTGATGATGGTGATGACAATGAATATTTTCAAATACACCACCTACCTGGAAGAAACACTTTCTTAAATGGGCTTCCCTTGATATGTTCACCAGCCAGAAGTATAGCTATTGTGTACTCGCCAGCTTGACGCACAGTGAATGTAACTTTCATCTTATTACTATCTTGTCGATTCTGTGTAGGCCCTCCATACTCACAAGAATATGCTATCATACTTCCCTTGTGAAGGATTTCCACAGTTATACCACTGTTCTTGTCTACTGGATGCGCAATGCAATTATACCTGTAAAACTGAAATGCTTGACAGTTACATGTAATGTCTTGTGATGTAGGGGCAGCTTTAAGAAAGTTTATTTTTTATTTTACTTATAGCCAACTCTTAGGTTATCAATAGCTAGTGGGTTAAAGAAAGAAAAAAAACGTATCATTGAATAATAAGAGATCAAATAAGATATATGCATAATTACATGTACAATGCATAATTACATGTACAATGCATAATTACATGTACGATGCATAATTACATGTACGATGCATAATTACATGTACAATGCATAATTACATGTACAATGCATAATTACATGTACAATACATAATTACATGTACAATGCATAATTATATGTACAATGCATAATTACATGTACAATACATAATTACACATTACCTCAAGTATAGTATTTATCGTGTATTATACAGTGTTCAACATCCTTGTATTATATCCATCATCATGACAGAGTGAACACTTGAACACTTTGGCTCTTACTCTACTAGCATACCATACCCCATAAAAACCATCCTTTTAGTTTTTTCTTGCCCCTGACTTGGCCATGATATTGTAGATAATCATTCTTTGCAGTGGTTACTAATTTATTCACACTCATTACTACTATACATTCTTTATTTATTCACAAAACTTTCCATTAATATTCCTCGCACCTCTATGACAAAAGTCATTGCTTGTCCAACAACTGCAGGTTCTTTCCATTGCCACAGTACTTTAGTGTTCTTAGGATGCAAGTAGTTTCCCAGCACATAATTCAATACAGATATCTTATGTCTCTGGCAGACAGAATTGGTGCGTCTGATGGTTGCACGTACGTAGACTATGAGGATGCCTGACACTAACAAGTACCCAAGACTTTTGGCTAACAAAAAAAAGGTTAGTGAATTTTAAAATGGTTTGTTAGTTTTTGAGTATATTTAAAATGTATTGACCCATTTAACACTATTACCTAAAGACCATTCAAATTTTATCAGAGATATCACAGGGGTTGGGGGGTGGGGGGGGGGGGGTGGGGGGGGGGGGGTCAGATTCGCTTGCTAAGAACCTATACAAGAAATCTAACTCCCCTCTCCATACTGTTGCATTGTCCCTGATACTACTTAATTAAATTACATAAATAAATGAATGTATTAATTTTGAATACTCCATACTTTACCTATTGTCTTGACGATCCACCAAATAACTGACAACAAGCGTATAAAAAAATGAAAAATATACTTTATCCAGCTGCTGTTGTGCCGTCCTTCGTCACGACTCAGCCTTAATGTCTCTAGTGCATCTTTAAGCTTTAAAACTTGAGCTATTCTATTATCTAAATTAGCCACTTTTCTTAATATTTCTTCATTCATGTTATCTTTAATATCTTCAATGCTTTCAAATCCTAAGTTAATTAATATAGGAAAATATCGTTCCAGACTGTTTTCTTCAAGCCAGTTATATATGATCAACTGACTTTTCATTTTATGAACATATTTAGTAATTTTTCCATGTACTTTTGAATATTCATTGTGGCGGAGACCTGGGAACTGGCTGACTAGAAATTTATTGACATCAAGCTCTGCGAATTCTTGTAGTGACTTTACTCCTGAAACAGACAAAATAGGGAAATAAAGAACAATATATATATATACATATATATAGACTTCAGGCATCTAATTAACAAATAAAATAGCTTTTTCTGTGCTCTGTGACATAACCACCAAGAAGTGTAAGGAGAAGCATGAGCTGTAGGAGCTTGAGTGCTTACAGTGCTTCCTAAGTGCTTTATCACTGAATGGAGCACAGAAAAAGCTGTTTTATTCATTTTATTATATAAAGTTTATTTACTAAGTTTATTTCGGTATTGAATTTATTTTTGGATAGGATCTAGCTGCACTTCGCTCTGCACACGGATAGCATCAACACTATACTCCATTCACTAATAAAGCACAGTTTTTGACCAATCAGCACCCATCTATCCTAACTATATAATAAATCGAAGTATGACTACTTCTAAATGATTGTTTTAGAGCAATTTTGGTTTAGAGTAGAGTACTTGCAATCATACATCACTTTCATTATTGAATTCCTTTAGGAATGATTGCCAAACAAGTCACTTATGATCTACATCGAAGAACGATTTTAAAAGCCGTTTGCAAATCAGCTGATGATACAAATCTTAACTCCAAAATCGTTCAGATAACCTAAGTTTAATTTCAATGATCCTCGAATTTATTTAAAAATAAATAATTGGAAATAATCCAACGACGAATAAAGTCGTTAAATATTTCTCTGGAAGTGATAACATGTTTCTACACGTATATATACATCAAATAGAATAGAATATTATGAAATTATGTAGGAAAATATATCTAGAAGTATTTGTTGTTCATACCAGCGTTGTTTATCTTGTCAATATATCGATCTAGATCGTTATTTTTGAGCCAGAGATGAAGAGATTCCTTGTGTTGTTTTTGTTCAAGGTAGACTTGTATTTTATACCAAAACAGTGACAAGACAACAACACCTACAAGAGTAACGAATCTATGGTTGTTCAACCGCCTGATCCCCTCCATAACGATCACAAATTCTTGTTAAAGGCTGGTAGAGACGTTGGTTTTATATTCTTGATGGATTGTGTCATTTTGTCCGTGAAAAGAGGTAAGATTTTGGGGATTTTTTCGTCGAATCCTCGAATCATATCCTGAATGAGGGTTATGAGCCCGCGATATAATGAAAAATGGTATTGTGTGGGGGAGGGGAGGGAGCATTAAATGTCTTTCTTCCTTTCTTTCTTTCTTTCTTTCGTTCTTTCTCTTCCCTCCCTTTTTCTATTTCGTTCCTTTTTAACCTTTTAATCTACACACATGTACGACGTGTACGACACATTACTAAAACAACTTTTATGTACCCTCCAAGTTACTACACAGAAGGAAAAGTTCAAGTATTTCAATAACAAAAGGCTTGCTTTTCCAGATCGAACCTTGGACACTCAACTCAATGCTAGGTCGAACTTAAACCAAAACGTCAATCAATGATGAGAGGTTTTGAAATTCTGTTCCTAATTTTAAACTACCGGAATAATAAACAAAAGCCAAGGTCAGTGACAAGGAAATATCTATTTGATTAATAAAGAATATGTCCGAACTCATTCTCAGTTAAGAGACAATGCACGTCATCCATTAGCCATGTTCCTCAAGAAACAAGACGCTCTATAGACGTGTTTCCGAAAACCCAATTAGCCCCCCCCCCCCCAAACTCAATTACCCCTCCCCTAAGATTTTGGCTGGATCCATCCTTGGGTCTAGTACAGCTGAAGAAGTTTGCAATATTCGCCAAAAGATAATGGAATATTTCATAGAAAAGAACGAGATCAAATATCCAAATGTTCTCATTCAGAGTTCCTAATTCATTTTTTTATCTTTCTACAATCCTTTGATATCATATTATTTACTGGGATGCCTGTTTATTTTTCTTGTCAAATGCAAAAACTTCGCAATAGTACCCAGAAGTCTTCACGCACCACCCACTCAGTAGTCCATTGCGGCCATATGATATAGAGATCCAAATGCAGTAAATGTTCTTGTCAGCAAACTTTGCCAGGAAATAGACGAAAGCATAGCTCTACTTTTGTATTTATGACTGATAACTTCTGATCGAACTTATACAAGCTTTATATGAGCAGCCGACTAGGAATTAATCTTTTTTCACTTATTGTCAAAGATTTAAATAATAGAAAAAATATAGAAAGAAAAAAAAAGAAAAATTTTATATCTAATGTGGATAAGATGGGATTAGGACCCACCAAAATAAATTTTAAAAATTTTATATCTAATGTGGATAAGATGGGATTAGGACCCACCAAAATAAATTTTAAAAATCGATTCCACTTGCCATACCCCCGAGACATCCGCAGAGCTGAGGCGGTGTATGGACTTCGCACCTGACGGCGATTAAATCCTTCTGCCCTTGGGTGCACGAATTACGCAAGAAAATGTTCTAGCCGAAGCATCAGGGGAGAGACCAGCCGGCCCCCAGACCATATCGGCTAAACCCTTGCATCTCTGCCACGCACGGAATCGGTTGAAACTATCATATTCAAAAGTCTAGTCTATTCGGTGCATTGTTTTCACGGCTATTGTTATGCTGATTCACCTGGAACCGTGGTCGAGTGGATAAATCGTTGTCGTTCAAGATACTGAGTCAAGCTCGTCTGAAGAGGGTTAACAGTTGGATGGGTGCCCAAAACATTAAACCTACTCGCCCTTTTGCTCGTTTTTTCCGTTTTTCTTTTCTTAATTTTTGACACGATAAATTGTAGAATAGTGAAACTTTTCTATTTTTGAGTAACCTATTCCTGTCCGCCCAAATCCGCCAAGAGGAAAGTCCCCAAAGAAAAAATTAAACTGCCGTCCATTTAGTATTATCATATATAGATAAGTGTAGCTGACCGGCAGCCGATCAATAATTTAAAAACACTAAATCATGGCCGGCTAGTTTTTTAAAATCCAGCTCAGTCCATACGATGACATAAACCAAACTTAAAACTCGAACAATTTTATGTTTTCTATAATCGTTTATAGCAGCTAGTATTTCTAGTAAAAATTCTGGCAAGTAAAACTAATGACTTTAAAACCAGGTGAAGGCGATCTACCACGGGGAATCGAAGGTCGCCAACTTTGTTTAGTAAAAATGGAATTTGTTCATTCATGGGAAGATTTGAAGCCTTATTTCATAATTAGAGCTATTAATCTTACACTCTTTCTGCTTTGAGAAGCTGAATTAAAATTTGAGTACACAAATAAAAGAAAGATCTTTTCACGGCATCTTGCACTTTCTTGGTCAGTTTATACAGCCGAGTAATTCCTAATCCTCCACTGAGCCTTTAGTTTAAGCAACTAACGAAAAAAGAATATGCGTAGACATTAATTTCCGACACGTGATTCGCAGCCCCACCCCTTATCAATCACTTGATAAATTAGACATTGATTGGTAACTGTCACTTGAATACAAATCAGACTTTACACGAGATCTCTATATCATATGTCCGTAAAGGACTATTCGGTAGTGCCGTGAATACCCCTTGGTTACTATTGCGCAATTTTGTCATTTTCTGAAGCAGGAAAATACGGAGAAACGGAACGCATCTTTAGACTGGGTGTCCACAGGCAACCCAGTAAAACAAAATCTTCAAACATGAATTCATAAAGTGGGTTTCCTATAGAGAGTTCCAACATATAGCAGTGGACAAACTCGTACCCGGTCGTCACTCACTCACGCTTTTTTAATACGCGCGGTGGCTTTTGGGAAGGAGAGACAAAAACTGACGACGACTGGCAGTTAACAACTTTTAAGATGGCGGAGTGTCTTAGCGCGAAAACTTGTTTACGCGAATAAAAGCCGTTGTACAGCGCGTTTTTAGCTAAAAGTCTTCCTTGCCCTCATGAAAGTTGTAAAGATAGTGTTTTTACATATTCCCGTGATGGAATCGATCAACAGTATAGGACAATTTATAAAATGCCCATAACGCAAACGAAAAGCCGACGAGATGAAAGAGCTTCTCAAAGAAAAACATCCGGAAGAAACACTTTCGTGTTTAAAAAAGGTTTCTGAAGAATATTAATCAAAGGTATTTTCTGTTATATTTCTGACACAAATACTTGTGTCGATATTAAATGGGTAGAACTGTGGTGAAATACTTGTCTACACTTGCCGTATTTCCGTATAAACAATAAAGTAAACGATAAAGAGACTAAAAACCGAACGATAAAAAATGGATGCTTGCAAGATGGTTAAATAGGTCGTGCAAGAAAATTTTCGTAATCTGCTAGTCGCTTCGCATTTCTCTTCCGTCCTTCCCTTGATGCACCGGGAACTCACTAAATCCTTCCCATCAGCCACGATCAGCCACAGCGTGAGATCAATAAGACAAGAGAAACGACTGGGTATCAGTCTGTTGAACGTGTGTAGACTAATGCCGGCGAGATGAGCTGTAAAGTCTAGAAAATCTTGTCACTCTTCAGGAATGTGCGGGATGAAACTAGATAAATATATCTCCTAATCAGTGAAGGTCAAGTACCAATACTTAAATCGAAATCACGCAAACCTATCCTGTTACGTAGTATTTTTGGTAAGTGATACTTATTACAATATACTAGATAATTCCATGCATTACAGTTCTGTAATAAAGTAACTACCTTATGGTGTAGAAATTCATAATCTTCGTGGATAAGTGTAGTATTTCAGATACAGATGAGATACTTAGATTGACAATGTAGCTCCACTAGATTCAAGACAGACGTGTTCTACTATCACACACATACTCACGTGAATGAAGATCTATCGAAGATCTTTTATGATCTACGTCATCAAGTGGCTCTTGAATATTCAACGTTAGGAAGGATACAAGATTATTAGCCAGAGAATGCCTAGTTGGCATTGCAGTGCATTGGGGGACTGTTATAGAGTTTCGTCCCCTACAACAGCTTCACAATACAAGACAATGCTCTGCAATGCAAACTAGAGCCTCTGAGTTTTTTTTCTGTTTTCAACGACAACGACAACAACAACAGAAACAAAAACAACAGCAACTGAGTTTATTTAGTTAAATTATGACTGACATAAGATTGCCGACAACGAACTGAAAGGATATACTGATTTTACGTAGTTGGCTAATTTTCTCGTTAAAATTAAATAAAACCTTATTTAAGTTATGTAACCAATACGGTTTTCCTCCTTTAAAATCCATAGAACGACATAATTTCTAGTGAAAAAACTCTGCTTTTTAAAATATTTCTTGGTACGCAGTGAATCGAAGTGGACGCGTTCCGAAACCGTTTAAGAATTCATGAAAAATTGCAACGCTATGTTATCTAAAGTTCAAAAGCTTCTAGTTCAAGGTTGAACACAGCAAGGCGCCTTCTGCCTTTATTGTTCTCCTTAAAAACAATTCGGACAATTCTTTCCTTTACGTGCGACATCAGTAGCCATATTGATTGATCTCTAGAATATCTCACTTTAATAAAACATGGTAAAAATGCTAATAAAAATAGACTATTTTAGTGGTTTAGCGAATCCTAAAATTAGCTGCGGACATCAGTTAATTCAATTCTTAATTCATGGTTATACGGTATGTGTCTACTGCTGATAAATTAGAGTCAAAGTAACCAGTTAATTTTGATTTGGACGAATCTTTTCGACTTTGAACTGCGTCTGGAACTTCAGGAAAAACTGAAACAGTATTTCTTATGAGACAAAATGTGTCACACGGGTAAGACAATAAATACTTTGTCTCTTAAAAACTGTTTCCGATTGTCGAATGAATAATGAGCAAAGAATACCGGAAGTCGCACGATTATTAATCTCAATTTTTATCCTAACTTTTTTGTCGGTATTAAACTCGAGGTGTTTCCGGATCGTATACACACAAGCTAGCAGAACTACTATAGACAAGCTAGCAGAACTACTATAGACAAGCTAGCAGAACTACTATAGACAAGCTAGCAGAACTACTACGACTGTGTTATAGAACTATATAGTGTGTATCACCATTAATATTCTGATTTGTGACCTACACTCTACGGCTAAATGTGATACAAATAATATGAAGATAACAACAGCCTGGGGTGCTTGAAGGGCGTGAGTATTGTTCTCGGTAATTTCTTAGAAGTCACTCCAGTCAAACAACAAACTCAAGCCAAGAAAACTTTTACAACTCCTCCTTAACTAATAAATTGCGGCATAAAAGTTTTCTAAAGTTTTCTATCTAAAAAAATGAGAAGGTGCGTTATTCGTTTTCAGGGAAAGTTAAATATTCTAGTCCGTATGCGGTTTGGTGAATGTTAGACCACTCACTGCGATGGCCCTCTGCACATGTTTTTGGGGAGCTATGGAACGTAGTGAGACAGTTTCATTTGACTTGGAGCAATAGTTTTGGCTAAGAATGAATACACGGACACTCTCTTCACTCAAATGGGTTAATGTGCGATTTTGCGCTTTTTTTTAACAAAGAGCATCTTTTCTGGTATCTATTTAACAATTAAGTTAATTTTTTTTCGATAATTCAGCCATCTCCAGGCCATTTCAATTTATTGCACCGGAGATGTTATTAATAAGAATCATTCTAAATTTGACAAGGTAATTATATTTATGCGCCCCGCACGACTCGTGTTCGTCATCAAGTGCCTAATTTAGCTCAAGTTGTCGAGAGAGAGTTTTTAGAACATTCCAGTAGGGGCTTACAATTTTGAGAAAGGTGTCTCGTACATCTGGGACCCACTCGATGACCTCTAAAACTCCAAAACACACGATCACACAATACTACTGGGCTCCTACGAGTTCAAGGGTGTGTTTTTGAGCGAGCTTGCTCTAGACGTGCTTCGGATTGGTTTTTCCTTACTTCCGGTCTCAAAATGCAAAAGAAAAAATAAAAGTAAAATGCAAATAATTTTGTATTGTTTTGTTTAACACAAACAACAATAGCGACAAAACCTGTCGTGTTGATATAATACTTTCAAACAAAATTTTATTTAAAATCTGTAAAGAACTCGGAACGTTTGGGAAGTAATCATCCTTTGATTCTCAAACGAAAAGTTTCAGGAAAATCGACTAAAAGATCTCGTCATCGTGTCATGCTACGTGAAGAGGTTGATACTTTGTTGCAAAAGGATGTAACGGGTTGAACACTGAATTGGGTTACTATGGCGATCATGACGTCACGCACTTGTTATGATTCGCGGCGAAGACTCTGGAAAGTTCAACTAGCGAGTTGCACATGAATCCAAAACAGAATAAAGTCAATGATCACTGATCGTGTATGCATTTGTGGAAACAACTTAACAAAGATACATCAACATTATTACACTGAGCTGAATTTTTTTTTCCTTATCCTGGAGACAGCATTGGACAACATCCCAGTAAGTCAAAAACACTTGAAATTAAATATGCAGTTAATGTAGCCGGTTTTTTTTTCTTTTTACTTTGTAAACGTGTAGTTATTATAGTCTATAATAGTAATCTTTTGTTGCTTATTTTACTCACAGAACTAAGCCAAGAAATGTTCTAGTCGTATTTTCTCTTTAAATTATAATGTTTATTGGATAAGCTGTCACATTTTGTTTTACATCACTGGGTTTCTACTAATTGTTACGTTGGGTGTTGCGTGATGATCTGCAAAGCTATAATTTTTCTATTGTTAGTTATGTCCTTAGTCTGAAACTAACGCCGAGGTATCGATCACTGCCCAGCGCACGTATAGAAATCATATCAATTCAAATTCTAAAAGGAATACGAATGTATTAACAAGGGTCATAAAGATTAGAGAAGGGGGGAAAGAGAGAGAGAGAGAGAGAGAGAGAGAGAGATGAAATCGTTACACAGTATAAAAGACTCATATCCGTCTAATTTCAACTGAAGCTGAAGTAAAATCAAAAAGAAATTAATATTGTTACTCTTCATTCCAAAATCAGCCCAAGTAACTCATTATCCAGAAATTTAATCCTTTGAATCTATCATTTACTTTCCGGCACTCTAAAAACAGTGCTCTCCAGAAATGTCCAAAAAAACACTCGTCATCACTAATGATTGCGTGTTTCGAATATTCCAGGTTTATAGTTTAGAACTAATTGACTTCACAATGAAAAATATCGCAGCGCAGAATTCGCAGATGAGTTAACTTCTGACGACATGTTATCCTTGGTTGCACCGGTGCTGTACAATAGTTAGGTCATAAATAGCTTCGGGAAGTTTCTGGGTTGGATCTGAAGTTGACCTCGTGGCGACCGGGATAACGGTCAAATTAATTGTCCTCCAGCTAGTCACAGTCACAACGATTCACCTCTACCTGTTTCGCGCTTTGAAGTCGTACCAGGAATTATTGATTATCAAATCAACGAGAATTTGTACTAGAAATTTGGGATTAGCCGCCTTGGTGAATGTTATAGGCGGAAGAGATTTGAGTACCGCGAATCGCTATACCGTGGACTGAATCTTGCATAAGTATATGTATGTATACATTTATATATATTTATATATATATATCAGTATATGTGTTTGTAACAAGTTTGATACAATAATTCTTTAGGTGGGAATAGGTTTTGACGCTTGTGGCACTTTTCGCGCGCCAAAGCTGAAACAATTCGATTTTAAAAATAGCCTCTTTTCAATGACGAGAAATTGATTTACCGTTTGAAACCTTTGAGCTTGACGCTAGACGTGCCGGTCAGTAATCCTCCGTAAAAGAAACTATTAAATTCAAGTACGTTTTTTAGTTTTATTTCTATTTTCCTTGGATTATTTAGCTTTGATTTCAATCTATTTTTAGCCGGTCATTGAAAACTTTTTTCCATTTGCAAGTTCGTTGACGCGACAACTTGGAGAAGCTCGCTTACTGATCAACTTGAGTTCACTGAATGATTTTACTACATGAACCTTTTGTGGTTTAATTCCTGCAAAAACAAAGTTAATTAAGTCAGTCTTATCTGTATTACGTATATTTTCACCACATCAAATAACGGTGATCATGGTTGAAGTGGTTTGTTCTCCAGTGTTTCCTCTTGTTACAATATTGGTAAGTCAGTACAAGTGCTTACATCAGCGCTTGGTTTGACTGGCTTGGTCTGACTCACGAAAATAAGCAAATTGACTCGATTGAAAGCCAACTTTATTTATCTTAGTAAACAAGATTTATTTCTTTTGTTATTCCAAGTTATGAAGATAAAAAGACGCGGAGTTTCTCATGTTCAATCCAGTGACATCGCATTTAATGGTCATAGAGTATAGGTTATAATCCGAGGAACTAATCTGTGCAAGCCGTCTAACGGAATCGTCTGATTCAAAAAAAAAAACTTTAGCCCTAGACGTGTAGATGCTATTCATTGACGGTTGCAACGTTCATTTATAATTTCAATTTACACTCAGTGTTGGATGGACACTGCAATGAGTGAGTTTCCGTTGTTGCTCATCGCTATGACTTCTTCTCAAAAGTCGACCAAACTCTAAAACACTTATGCTAATCTTAAGCTAGTATCTTTAGAGCGATATTGTCCAGCTCAGCCGTAGCTCTCACCAAACTTACTAGTAAAACTGATCACTGCTAGGAATAATTAATGATTAATACCTTACGTACTTGCTTGAAGGATTTCAGCTAATTGAGTCTTACTTTGAAATGGAATTGTAACTAGCTGTATGGGATTTTTGTCAAGCCTTTCTACATCGATTTCTAGACTTATTAGACCATACATTTTGACCTAACTGGCAATAACACAGAGTATTCATACTTTTCTTTGTTTAATTCTTCAGAAAGAGGAAATATCTCATTCCCCGATGCCTCCAATGAGTTTAACAGTCAATGCTTCGTCTCAAGCAGCAGCAGCAGCAGCAGCCCAACAGCAACGCTCACCTAAGTGCGCTCGCTGCAGAAACCATGGAGTTATTTCCATCCTCAAAGGACACAAACGATTCTGCAAATGGAAAGATTGTACTTGCCCTGATTGCAACCTGATTGCAGAAAGACAACGAGTTATGGCTGCTCAAGTTGCTCTGCGAAGACAACAAGAAAGTGAAGAAAATACAGTGCAATTTCCGTATGGCGGCGGACAAGTACCGGCTTATTGCTGCAATGCTTCCGTCCCAACATCGCATGAAACAAACTCCGACGATTCTATGTCTCTAAAGGATGGTTTAGTTCGAGCAAAAACGCCTAATTCCCCAGTTCCTAGTAACGGTAGTACTGCTTCTTTCCGCAGTGAAAGAGGAAATTCGCCTTGCTCAGCATCTAGAGGTGGTAAGTTACTTTTTACTCGACTTGTTCAAACCTACTACCGCACCCTTTTAAATATTCCTTATAATCTCAGTCTTATTATAAACGTTTATTTATTCATAGTTGATTCACTTGTTACTGTGAATATTATGCCAAAAAAACTGTTCAAAGTGAAACATTGTATAAAAATATAAAGTAAGTTCAACGTAAAACGAGGTATTTAAGTCAAAATGAGTTTATACGTTGAGAAATTCAGTAGAATCTAGAGCTTATCTTGGAAGATCTTTATTAAGTTTTGTGAACTTTGTACAACTTATCTAACTATAGCTATCAATGAGTAAAAGGGTTTTGAGCTTGAATGATCAGACGACATACTCATTGAACTTTGGCATTACGACTCATTTGCATTATTCAATAGCTTGTTTTTCTTCTGAGGTGCTTCTTAGGTATTTTAATTTTAGATAGGTCATAGTTATTTTTTCTAGAATGAAAGCATAACTAGATATTTGGAATGTATTTTTAAGTCACAATTCCACCAAAGCACACTGTTGAACCCTGCTGGAGTCCACAAATAATCATAGTAATTTTTATGTAGTATTTTCCCATCTTTTTTATTTGGGTTTTTTTAAAGGTTATTTCTCAATTGAACTTTTTCAGTCAATTTAGAACAGTTTTCTACCTTTTTCTAGCAATATTTCTCGGAAGTATTTTCGTTTATATGGTTAAGTGAATTTTCACCGCCCATATCCAATGATCTTGTTCTAGAAAATCAAGTACATCCCAGGGGGTGAGATGATGTTCTGGGAGAACTGATTCTATATGGCCGAAATAGCTGTGTAAAAAATTCGACTGTGTATACTTACCCTTATTGGGTTAGTTTTGACAACGCGCTTCAGCCTAGCTTGAGGCTATAAAGATATTGTCAATTCTTTTTGTCTTGATAATTCAGTTTCTAATATTAAGAATTACTAGATTCTAGAAAGAATATACACCTAATTGCCAGACCGATGTTGTCATAACAAATTAACAAATTGGGATTAATTATAAATATTCCGTTGTTTTGATTCTTAAGCCCCCTAGATCGATGGAAATAACAGTTTTAGTATAAACTAACAAGATAATATCAATAAATGTCAGTCTATGTCTTCAAAACAGTGAGATTCTTGCAATTAGGTGTAAACGAAATAGAAAAAATATTAGGAGGGCGGAGGGCGGGAGGGCGTCTTAACCATAGTTTCAAGATTCAAATTCATGTGCAGTTGCCGACATTTAGAAACCGGTTTTCAAACGAAATGCAGCATTAACTGAAAAAAAGAAAGAAAAAAAAACAAACAAAGCAAACAAAGCAAACCAAAAAAGAAAAAAGAAAGAAAGAAAGAAGAAGAAAATCAAGAAAATCAAGGAAGGTAGAAAGGAAGGAAATTGAAATGTTTGCAAAGTTCTTTATGGCAGCTAATTCATGAATGTGTGAGGTCTACTCCTTCTTCCGTTAGACGATCTTCATTTTATCTACGCTGCACTTGAGCAGCCATACATAGTCAGTACGTGTTGTTCAGTGCTGTTGTTATAATCATGCGTATATGCACTTGATTTCGGAAGCTGTCCTAATAAGTGTCAAGAAACCACTTCCGAACGACAATTTTTCCACGAATGACAAACTAAATTCCAGTCTAGAACAAATATGTACTCTTTGAATATTCAATACAATAAGATATAGTTTACACTTACGGATTAATAATTTCACGTTCAATGCAGACCAGACATCGATATTCATTATATTAACATATTAAGTACGATTCAACTAGAACGTGACTCTTGCTGTATGAACACAGATGCACTGTCACGGAAACTATCGACAACGCTCATAAAAGGTTGCCTCTTCACTTGAATTTTTCTTGTAAGACTTAAAATCACCATTACGATAAGGTCAGTATCTTATACATGTGCGTCGGAAACATAAACATTACAGTAATTGATCATTCCTTCTTACGCAATTTGAATAAGTGTTTATAGGTCTAATAGTTTGAGCAACAGCAGTATCTAAGGTTAAATTTCCGTCAAAATGTGAATATATGTTTTAAAAAAAGACATATTAAGTGGATTTCGTTTTATTCATGTTTTTTCGGCGAATTTTCTTCAATTTTACACTTGAAAAGCTCGCTAAAGTTTTTTTTAAAATGATAGTTTACTTGGTTAAGCTATATTCACTTGTCGCGAATGTCAAAGAGGATATAAATAAAAGAATAAACTGTTAGGCCAGATTAGCCTTCCACTGTGTAACTCATATTGCTTGAGTTTGCTCGACAGTTTTCCGTGTACATCTAAACTCAAAGCAAAGAAAGAGAATCGATCACGCGAAGCGTTGTTAAGTTCGACAAAAAATATAGCAACTAGCTTTAAAATTTTAACTTTATTTTTAAACTAGACAACTTTAGCATAGTTGTCCTGTAAACTGAATAAAAGCCCGATTAATCTGAGTAATCTTAGTAATTCCTAACATTTCAGAATAGTCTGGGGCTTTTTGAAAGCTTTTCGAAATGAAAAAAAAAATTTCCATAGGTTTATCTTGAATGGCAAATATGCCATAGCATTAAGGAAGTATAAGAAACGTTTTCAGTTAACACCTAAATAATTGATTAGGAAAACTCAAGTAGAATAACATGTTATTCATGACATGTTAGTGTATTGTTGATGCTGCTATGAAACTAATTTGAAAAAATTTAAATATCAGCACTTCTCTTTTAACTACTTTCTAAGCTTGGCTCATAAATATCTAGAGTTTAATTAATCCTAGAGCCTAACTCGTTTTATTGATTTTCCGTTAGACTTTTGACGCTTTTCCTTTTTCAAGAACATTAATAGAAAAGAAAGGGTTTTACTTTAGGTTTTTTCTATTTAGTTTTAATCATTATTATTTTTTACTTTACAGAAACGACAATGGATAACAACTACGAACGCAAATGGAAACACCAACGTTCCGAGGATGAGGAATGCCTCGCCAACGGTGAACAGGACGGCCCTGACTGCAAAAGAATGCGAAGAAGAAGCATAAACTTAGCGTACAGCAGCTATGAAGGAGAGGAGGCTCGTAGATCGGAGCATATACGATATTTGAGTATCCTGATGCGGCTATTTCCAGAACAGAAGCAAAATGTTTTAGAGTTAATTCTAAAAGGATGTGGAGGAGATATTGTGCAAACTATTGAATGTGTTCTACCAAGCCATGAAGAAGCTAGAGCGCGCGGTCATCCCTCTGGTCTACCAGCTATCTATCAGACACAAACAAGCGCCCTAAGTAATGGTTTGTCAGCGTTTTCACCATATACGCTTGCAGCAGCGCGTCAAGCTATGCCTCTAACTCCTTCCGAATGTCGCCCATCACAGCCTTGCGCTGGAATAAAATGTCCAACCTGCGTGTTCTACCCAGGAATAGGACCTGTACATCTTAGCCCGGCTCAAATGTGTGAACTCTCAGCAAGAGAGATATCAACTCGACGACCTTCTCGCGGTTCCCCGGACGCTAGACCGCCATCTGCAGAACAAAAAGTCCCTCTAACTCAAGAACGCAAGCCATCACTTGAAGAGATTGCAGATTCTCAGAGAGTTCGTTCTGCAACAGCTGCGCTGATGTCCATGAGTTCTCTACCTATCTCCATGGAGAGAAGTTCTGTTATCAAAGACAATCATTCGGCTTCCTCGGAAAACTCGCAAACAAGAATCTCTGCCGGGGACTCCTACTCGCCAAGCCATTGAAGGAACACTATATAAAATTCAAAGTCGCACCTCATAGACTCTAATATTCATTACAGTCATTGCGGATGAGAGATTCAATTTAGTTTACGGCATTTCGAAGGAAATGAAGGCCAATAGTTAACATTTTTACTCAAAATCTTTTTTCCCTTTGATTTAAGTTTCCCGTGCCTTTTTGTTATGACAATAATTTACAGGATAAAGTAACTAGTTGTAATTTTTCAAAAATTTCAACCCAAAAATTCTTAGTAAGTTTTTAAAGAATGA
This sequence comes from Actinia equina, assembly GCA_011057435.1. NCBI lineage: Eukaryota > Metazoa > Cnidaria > Anthozoa > Actiniaria > Actiniidae > Actinia > Actinia equina. The sequence continues at coordinate 694,360 of WHPX01001400.1, forward strand.
CGTCATCAAATGACGTCATGGTTCGTCAATATCGAATCTTTAATCCCGTTTGCAGTGAGGAATGAGGTCAAAACGATGAGCCTATGACAGGAACAGGTAAACACCACCTCTGTATCATGGATTTCGTGCTCAAAATTACCTATATCAATAGTGGTGTCACTTGGACCATAATTTTGACCTCGTCCTCGAATAGTAGGTTTTAATTTATATCATTATTTGGACAGCCGACTGTGGCTGTAATAATCCGGTGTTTTTATCTTTTTTTAGCAGTTTTAAAAGCGTTAGTTTTCGAGCAGAATTACTTATAAATAGGAAAACCCATTTAAGTGTTACCATTGAATGGCTTCCGTGTGAGAGAATGAGCCAATGACAATGATACTAAGTTAGCATCTCAATCAATCATATTTCCTGAATATGACAGAAATGTTATATGCTATGTATCAGTATTTTGATAATGAGATGAAATCGGTACCTATAAAGTTACGGACACACCGTGGATATTATCGCGCGCAACATTGCAGGTAATGATGGTAGGATCGTTTTCTACTTCAACAACATTGGCACGCGACTTCGATTGCCTGCATCACTGTGCGCGGTCTTGCACGGAACGTCCGTAGCTTAAAATCCCGCACCATCTATAACTCTTGATTATATGTCCGACATGCACGTAATATTCGAGAAAATTGTGTGTCAGTCAGCATCAATCCAATTTTGTAAATATAAATATTAGGAATCTTAAAATACAATAAAATTTGTTGAATTCGGCATGTTATCTTATTTATATAAGTTGACAGCTTCAATCACCAATAAGTGTTTGTAAGCCGAGTAAAGATTCATGATAGGTTTGATTCATCAGCTTTTTAATTATAAATCAAGCCAAGCTTCCGAGCATCTTGCTCTTCATCAGGGCAATCGGTTGTGCTTCAATCTCTTTTGTTTCGAATCAAGAGTGAATGAATGAACTGAAACAATTGAAAGAATAGATGAGATGAATGAGTGAATGAATGAAAGGTCGAATGAATGCATGCGCGAAAGAGTGAATGAAACAAATTTGGTGGGGGTGTGGTGGGGGTGAGGAAGATACAGCAGTAACTGGTTATTGGGATGCCTGTGGTATAGCGGGTTCGCAGATGACGCATGCGTATTGTGGTTCTGTTTCACACGTGAAAACATGGCGTCGTTTAGAAGAGCTGCATTTGATGCTTCAAAATTCTTAAGACAGGTGAAGAAAAATACATTTATACTCCTTAAAAATTGCACACGTCAACGAGATTAAATAGGACTATCTTGATTGTTTTTGCAGGGGACCTCAATCGTGAGGAAATGCTCCAAAACAGTATTAAACGTTCAAGGTTTGTTATTGTAGCAACATCTTTTTTCTTTCTTTCGTGAAGACGTTTGGTTTTCTTTGCGTTTTTCAATTCGATTATCTGTTATTTTATTCCTGCAGCTAGAACATTAATGGTACAGCAGTCAGCGTTATTAAAAAGATCCAGCGTAGAAATGGTTATGTAAGTAGAAATAAATTAAGCTTTTCATTTCAGTTGCATAATATTACTTGTCAAATTATCTTGATGACAACAGAGTGATTTACTTAATATTTAGTGAATTTACAATGGCATAAAGGGGAGAGAGGGGCAACAGTTTTGTTAGATTACTAGTTATTAGTTGTGTTTCTTAAAACAAGGTAACTTAATTATTGTTTTTTATCATCGTTATTATTATCATTATCACCATCATTATCATCAATCTTATTGAAATCTTACATTGTATAGGGCAAAGCAAGCTCAGAAGTTTTCTAGCATACCAAGAATAACATCAGCTTTATTATCAAGTAAGTCACTCTACCTCCCTTCCCCTCTCCCTGCCCCCCCCCCCCCTCCCCCTGTGCCCAAGGTTATTCCTGAAGAAAAATTTCACATTTAAGCCCAGGCTGGGAATCCATGTTTCCCCATTTCATACCATGTGTCATTTTAAATCTATGTATAATGTATTGTTGTAAGTGTTGCAGGTAAATGAAGGAATGGTTTTTAAGGGAATAGAGTATTCAAGTGACGATGTCACAAAAATTAATTTTTGCTGGTTCATATTTTTGGTTAATGATTTCGATAGACAATCAAAAACGATGTTAACAAACCAAATTTGACAAGAATTCGTCAAAATATTAGCTGAGATATGGTAATTGGAATATATAATCACCTCACACAAATCACTTTTTTTCCAGGCTTAGTTAAAAATGTTTTAAACTAAGCCGAAAATAGAGCAATTTGTATGGGGTAAATTTGGTATGCAATATCTTTTTTGATTGTGTATAGAAATTAAAGATTGAAAATAATTAAAGCCAAAATTCATTTTTTCATGACATCACACTTTAGCACTCTATAACTTGTAGTCTATAAAAGGAAAACATCATATGATCTATTTGTCCCTGGAAGTTGTATAACACAAGTCTTTGATTGAAAATGATCTAGGATTTTAATGTTGATTACAGCAATACCAGCAATAGACAACGGTGTAGTACAAAATGGTGAATCTGGTTCTAGCGAAGTCTTAGAAGGTTCTGGAAGTGATGAAGAAGGGCTAGTAACTCCGGCGCGGGGGCCACTGGATGATTTATGACAGTAATCTGCCTGTGAAAAAAGCATTTGGATAAACTGTGGTACATGTCTATGTTATGGGTATTGATAATATTAGTCTATCATTAAAATATATTTTATCTTGAAAACTAGTTTTTAAGCATCTCCTTTTGTAGACCTCTTTACCTTAGGCATGTTTTTCCATTCTAGACCACGTGTCATTCCCTTAAGTATCATATTTTTGTCTAATAGTTGCACATTAGAAGACACATGAATGTGGATACAACTCAAACAAAGAATCTTATCCTCAACTGAATGACACATGGTCTGAAATAAGAAAACATTAAGTCCATGTTAAAAACCAGGATATTGGTAAAAAATTGAATTCTTATCATTCTCACATTTCATGGCAAATGTTCACGTTTGCTGTATTTTTTAAACGATATTTTTACCCTAAGTATAAAATTTGTTTTTAAATGTGTCTGAAATCTATTGTGTTCCATCCAAATGTTTTTTTACTCTCAGGCAGCAATGTTATATTGTATTTCTACTAATTAAGCAGCTTGGTGTAGAAATGTAGAGTGATTTCAACAATGCCATAAAACAAAAATGTAATAAGTTGAAAAAAGGGGAAAACCATTCTTTGTTGAATTCCTCAATCAATGCTGTATTTGTTTGTGTTGTTTGTTTAAAAAAAATAATCCTAAAAGTTTACTGTGATAACTAGTATTGATGTCTGTAAAATTGTAAGTGATCTTTTAGGTTTTTATTGTTAATGATCATTAAACATTTGTTTATGAATTGAATTTTACTTCAAGAGACAAGATTTGTTTGTAGATTTGAACACATGGGATGAAAATTGGCTGTCAAAATGCCACTATTCTTGAATTTCACATCCCCATAATACTTTGTTTCTTTGTTTCTTATTGACGATACCTTGTTTTGTATCCAAAAATAAAATAAAGAAGTAAAAAACGAAAAGATAGTAGCTTGAAGAGGTTTAAGGTAAATTTAAAATTTTTTTTTGTAAATCAATACGTTTTTTGTAAGACCAAAACTCTTGATGATCTGTACACGCAAAAATAACTTGGGATAAACTGATAATCAGTATAGATTCAATTAAGAAACTTTTCAATTTGGTACAGTTTTTTGATTGGTTACCCCCCACAGACGAACCTCAAGTAGAAGCTTTGCAATATCACGTGACAGCAGCCATAGAAAGTAAATTCTTTCTCATTTCAATCAGACTAGACCAGATTCAATTGTTCCTGCCTCCTGTCATGGCTGTCATCACTTGATGGTGCAAAGGCTCTATTATTATTATTATTATTAATATTTTTATTATTATTATTATATTACACAAATATGATCATTACTGCAAGGTCATTTTAGAATCTATTTTTATTACAAAATTAGTGCAGTAGTTTCTTATACTCATTCACTTCTCTATTGATGGTTTTCACTGTGGCCATGTTGGAGGAGCTTAACAGAAAAGTTTTGTCAATGAATTCTTTTGTTATATCCTCCAACATGGCTGCTGTGTCTTTTGTTATGTAATTCTCTTGGGAATGGTTCAATCAATCAATCTTTATTGTGCTCAATAGTTTACATATAAAAAATTGTAATAGTTGAGATTGCAGTTGATAAGAGCACAGCCAATTAGAAATAGCAATAGCTAGTCGAGCTAAGTGGCTGGGCCATGCGGAGAAAATGTATTTGTTGCTGATTGACTAAAGCAATGGATTAAGACAAGACAAAATAGGTTGGTGACAAAACAAGATATTAGACAAGACAAGATATTAGACAAGACAAAATGGGCTGTGCTTCTATCAGCTGGACCAGAAGTGCATCATAGAACTATCAATAATTTGATATTATAGAGGCTTTAAGATTTTTTTAAAAAAGGTTGCGAGTCATAGATTTGAGAGATTCTCCAATCCAATGGTTGAAAACCATCAATTTACATATATCATTATTACCTTCTCATTAGTTCATTTTGAAAAGGGTTTTATTCTTTGCACTCTTGGGATAGATTCTTTCTCTAAACTTTTGTTTGAAAAAAAACTAAAATACTGCTTCCAGGAGAGGTCTTCTGTCTGTCTTTCTGTCTACGTGTTTGTTTTTAGAAGAAATACCACTGCATATCTAGAAGAACTATTTACCCCTGCCCAATAAGCCTGTCTGTTTTTCTGTGTCTGCTTTAAAGAATGTTTTCCCCAATTGATCATTTTTAAATTCTGATTAATCAATGGTTGAAAAACTAGATGCATACATCCATACAAAATGATGTAATTATAATCAAATTGATGATACATCAATATATTGCTAATAATCATTCAGATATCTTAATAATAAACATTAAAATTCAATACAACACTGCAGCTCTTACAGCCAAATTTCCAGTTATCAGTTGCTCACAATATCTACAGTTTATCCTAAAATCATTTCAAGATAAAAAGGCTGATTTTCTTAAACTAAACATATTTAATTGAATAATAATTGGTATTTTGATTGTTAAGATTGACATTGATATTAGAAACAGGAAATATTGGCACTCAGCATGACGTCAACTTTTTTTGGCAGTATTTTTCGGTTACATCAATTCTTGGCCAAATTGTTTAAATTTGAACCTCTAATGGACAATAGCATAGGTGTTTTCTGATTCAAAAATAGTAATTGTGATGCATTGTAGTCTTGCTATTCACAACTAGCTATTCACCATGCTAGATTAGGTGTGGCTTGGATGTAGCCAAGCTAGAACAGAACATAGCCTGCTTATATCAAATTTAGACAAGGCTTTGTATGTGTCTGACCAAAGAATTGATATGTGGAAAATAGTTACAGTGTGTTGCGTATGACCACATTTAATGTATTTGCTCTCCATGCCTTATTTGTTAAAAACAGCCAGCTTCACATCGAAATCTGTAAGTTTAACTTAAATCCTGTGAATAGAAGACCCTGTGAATACATTAAATGTAGTAACACTTTTGCAGGTTGTGCTATAATGCATTGCCTTAATAAAAATTATTGTTTAACTCGAAAAGAATCTCAAAATAAGTGTTGCTGTTAATGCAGACATACATCAAATGGATGGCACTGTGAATCAAAATCCACTCAATTCAATCAGATTGCACAGAAGACATTTAAAAGCTATAGCATAGTATTTCCCATTCATATAAAACCTTTCTCTTGCAATGCACAAAGATTTTTACGATCAATTCACACAGCATGATCTTTCTTCACAATATCATGCACTGTTGTCACCAATAGCTTTTTGTGAATCCACTATACAACATCCAACTTGCTTATGGCAGCTGACACCTGGCAAAAGCATGTTATGTGCAATAGTTGTGAGAAAAGATTGCTTCATGCAAATTGGAAGAATCCTAAGCAGCTGCTATTAGTGACGTCGAGCAAATACTCCCCTAAGAAGTATTGTGTGACAACACTAATTGCGGCTGTGTAGGAGACTAGCGAATTAGTCTTTAGAAAGAAATATTTCAAGATATGGGATCCTTATTTGTACTTATAAAGTTTTCCATAATTGTTTGCTATATGACAAAGTAATTTCCCTCCATTATCTAGGGCACTATACGATTGAATACTTCTGTTGAAATGAACATATGCTTTTAGGCTTATTTTAAGCAATAAATTTTGCAATACATTACTTAGTATCATGTAGGTGTCCACACATTTATCATCGTATCTAGTCCCTTTAGGTAACCATCCTCATGGTTACCTTCCTTCCATTCTGATCTATGATCTATGATATACCCTTCCGGTAATGGAACAGTCTTCCCGAAATCAATCATCCAGACACTTGCACGGCCCTTGGAGTCATGAACAAACAATAAGGAGCTTCCAATGACCTGTAAGTAGTGACACGGTTGTTAGAAATCTTATACTATCTAAGTGATTCTGAATCAATGTAATGGGCCGATTGCATAATGGCATAACTTTTACTCTAGTACTACGAACAAGATTCCTTGCTTATGTATTCAAATTGTATTTCCTCCTGAGAATAGTAAGACAATTTGGTGCTAATTTACTGAATAAAAGAAAGAAGAAGAAAAATCAAATGCATTTCAAGTCAATCGCTTTTAATTTATACTCCAACTGAATGATTGACATCTGTGCTATACTACTCAATAAGATCCCTGAGTAACACCCTCCTCATGCACCCCCTGCCCCCCTCCAGGGAATCTGTGCTGAGTATGACGCCATTTGAGTCTTCTGGTTGGTTACAGTTCCTTATAAAATCTATCCTTTCATCAAAACCTTCATACTTTACCTCATGAGACTTTAAAAATTTAGAAGCTTCAAGCGTCGCTCTGATAGCCTTGAGTCTTTTAAGGTATTTTGTCTAAGAAAAATATACATATTATTAGGTAATCTGTATCAATGTTTGTAGATAAAAAAAATTACAGTATTAAGATGACAATCAAAAACAAATTCTAAAAAAACAATGGCTCAGTGCTGTACTTATTTTTATGTTAAAAATATTTTTAGTTTTGCAGGACGGTATTGATAGATTGCCTTTATTTCATTTTCTTAAACTTATTTATCAATAAAACTTTTTAAATGCTGATATGTTTATAAAACAGGTCGGATTAATCTAGTTTTAATGGACAGCTGAAAAAGACACTTGCTTACTGTTTTTTATTTGATTATTTCCTACTTACTCTTATTTGTGGGTCATTTTCAATATATTCTGTAAAAACCTTTGCCACATCATCTGCTGTTTTGGTTTTCTTAAAATCTTTGTTTGGTTTCTGATCACCTTTCTGTAAATAAACCACAAGCTTTATGAGTCAGCAAAGTGAAATAATTAAAAATACCCAAGCAGGCATGTTTCACCTTTATCCCTTCGATTCTGAATCCTAATGTAGCAGATGAGCTGAGTCGTTCTCTCCACTGCATGTAACGGGGTTTGGTTATGGCTTTGTTCTTATTTTCAGTTTCTGTTGGTTCGTTTGGGTCAACTTCTACCATTTTTTGGTACAAGTCCTAAATAACAAAAAATTCTAAGCATTAGTGTTTGTGCATTTGTTAGAAAACATCTACATTTTGTTGCACAAAAGGCTCTGCAATTACTTCTACAATTTTCCTGAAGGATAATAACTTAGGGGAGAGGGGGTAAGGATGGATTGGCACCTATAGTAGTTAATTTTCAAAGGTAATAAATATCTAAGTATAATTTCATTCCTGCTATTTATATTATGAACAGTTTTATTATTATTATGAGTAAGCTGTAAGCTGATCATTGAAATTATTGTATAGGTTGCATATTAATTTTATTTTTACCTTTCGAGCTTTAGTTTTTGACTTTGCAAGGTCTTCTTCCAAGTATGTTCTAGAAAATGACCATATCATAATCAGTTAGCTAGGGACTCAATAACTATTTATGAAAGGCAGATTTAACCGCCCTGAAACAACCTCTGGGCCGATCAAAGTCAGGACACAGCAAACTCACAGATTGAACCCTAAAACAACCTCTGGTCTGATCTAAGTCAAAGGCACAGCTAACTCACAGATTGAACCCTGAAACAACCTCTGGGCTGATCTAAGTCAAAGGCACAGCTAACTCACAGATTGAACCCTAAAACAACCTCTGGGCTGATCTAAGTCAAAGGCACAGCTAACTCACAGATTGAACCCTAAAACAACCTCTGGGCTGATCTAAGTCAAGGCACAGCTAACACACAGATCAAACCCTGAAACAACCTCTGGGCTGATCTAAGTCAAAGGCACAGCTAAATTGTAGATTGATTGGAGTTTATGTTAGGTTATGTGGAGAAAACCCAGAGAAAAACCCTGAAATCAAGGGAGAGACCCAACAAACTCTTCTTACATGTGATGCTGAGTTGAGGAATCAAAACCAAGACCTCGGAAATCAAAGACTACTCCCATGGGTGGGGGGGTTTACTCCCCTATATTCGCTATATGGGTACATGCACCAAACAGGGTATGGTTTTCAGAGATTCTACTCTGGAACAGGGTACATAAAATCGCACTCGCTCTGGAACAGGGTATGAATTTCAGCACTTTTACTCTGGAACAGGGTCAGGGTTCAGTGTGGCACATCCCTAACCTAAATGGGAAAGAGTACCCCTGGGAGACTAGTACTTTCAGTGCCACTACTCCACCCTCTATTCCAAAAACTGAATTTTTTAGGTTCCCCTTCATGGGTTTATTAATCACAGATTCAAGTTATTGGTGAGGGGAGGAGTTTGGAATTTAACTTTGATCCCATAAATAATAAATACAGTTCCTGGTCCCTAGTTTTATTTGTAACTTATAATACAGCACATTTCATTCTTATACATAACAGCTAAGACTTAAGATAACCTCTAGTCAGTCAGTCTTTGTCTTGATGACCGGCCAAATTAGCTTTAGCTTGGACATATAGTACTTTGTTATAAGTTCAATCTTACTCGTTAACAATAATGTCCAGCAAGGCAAAGATTTAATCAGATATCATTTTAAGTCATGCAATATCAAGTGTATTGATTCATTTATTGCATACTTACCTAACACCCATCTTACAGTCCATAACACAAGGATTGTCAAAATCTTGTAAAAGATCTTGCATTTCAATATATTCTTTGATTGTTAAGGGATGGACGGTTGATTAAAGTGTATGTTGAACTACAAAAAGGTTCCTATGAATACCTTCTTCAATCTCCTATAAAGCGAGTGGATCCAAAGAGAAGTCTGACAAGGTTATATCGATCCCCACCCTCCCCCCCCCCCCTCCCCACAATGACAGTTTTGTTTATTTTCCTAATTTAGATATCATAAGCAAAACATGCAGAACTTGCTGGGTAGGTCATTAGTATAGACGTATAGCTATTTCTATACTCATGACCTGCATGTAACCGTAACCTTGACCCTTTCTCAAAAATATCCTGTACTATGCTCATGATATGCATACATGTCTGTTTTCCAATATATTACCTATGAAAACATAAAGAAGCTCTAGAATCCTATAATTCACAAAAGGATACTTTCTCCATTTCTTTCCACCTCCCTTCGATACTCTGGAACATAAGGTCTGAGGATGTCTCTCATTAATATGATCAAACAATCCTTTTCTTTGTCAGAAGTCTTCTTTAGAATTGTTCCATTCTCACCTGCTTTGAAACTCCCTTGAAAAAAAAATATTTTGATTACATATTTAAAATATTGTATTACAGCAGTTTTTATAAACTCGTTAGCTAATCTGGGGGGTAGGGGGTAATGTGTAAATACGTCAATAATGATAAATAAATACTATACTACCTTGGTGTCCAGCCAGCTGCACCCATGGATATCTTTTTTTAAAGTTTTGTACAAAAGGTGACCACTGAATCATTCGACGAATCTTTTTCCAGTGAACTCCACGCTGCGGACAAAAATAATCTGATGTAATGAACCAAGGGGCTCAGCAATAATTATAGCAATAATATTTTTATAGAGTGATATATCCAAAGCCATAGTGCTTGACAAGATAAAACTATATATGATGTGGGAAAAATTTAATCCTGAAAAACAAGAAACATTTCCCCCGCACATATTGATGAAACAAATTATTGTTTTTCCTCTCAGACTCCACAACAATATTTTCTTTATTTCAAAAGAAGTGGGGTAAGTATTTCAGGTTAAAATATTGTCACAATTTATTAATTTAAAAAAAAATTAATTGACAGTAGTACAGATGTATATACAGTATGTACTTTGAACTTGAAAAATATTAAACGCAAATAAGTAAAGTCAACAGGCAAACAAACCATCAAAATATTTCAAAGATCTGCATAACTAAATTATGTATGTTTTGTAGGAAATTGGACATACATACAAACATACTTTTGTCAACATGCACAAGTTTCTAATTAGACAATTCAAATATTAAAATTTTCTGGTATTGATCAAAACATTTTCCACCAATATTTTAGTAGCACCCTAGGCTAAATAACTATAATTATTACTTGATCATTTTTGTACCATATTGCAGGAGTTTAGAGCAAATTTTTCTAGAGTATTCCTTAACCATCTTTTTACTTCATGTATGCTTTGCTATTTGTTTGAGTTGTTTGAATGCAGAGAAATATAGATTCCACCTAGACTTTAATTTAGTTTTATAGATTGAAGTCATATCAATGATGCATTCATAAAATAATAGATCAATATACGTACATGTTGCCATGGAGATTATAGCGAATAAAAATCTAATTAACTTGACAAAAACGCTCTACTTCCGGTGACAATTGAATTTCAATTTAAAACTATTGAAGCGAAATTTTTAAAGAAGTTTAGTAGTCTACCGCCTAGAAAACTTGCGTAATTTTGCAATGAGACTTTTAAATAAAAGACCTAATTCTTTTGTAGATAATTAGATCGAAGAATTCAATAGATTTCTTGCATTTACTTTCAAATATATTATAGACCAGTTTAAACAGGTCAACTTCCAGTACGCTATTCATGCTTTATATTCTGACATCCTGCAAATTAATGACTCTATTTAAAGAAAATACCAGATATTGACTCCCATCGATATATTCTGGGATTTTATTTATTTTTGATCCGAAAGTAGATATTATTTGCAGTTGCATAGCCGGATTTGAGAGGTAACCAGTATGGAAGTTCCAATAAACTGTTTACATATCATAAGTTGAAGGCAGATATCATATCAAGCGACCAAACAGTTCAACAAAAAAGCATTTGATGATTTTTCAGGCTACATTTCGAAGTAACAACCTTACTGTAAGCATTTTAAGTAATCTCTCGTAGCTACAAATTAGTTGTTAGAAGGAGTCCAAATCAAAGACGAGCTTTGTGGCAAATAAAGTATGAAGACAAATATGTAAACTAAACAGCTCATTCGTCTTTCATCGCCATCCCTATGAAAATATGATCTTTGAGTTATCGTGACGGATTATAAATACCACTGTTCGGCATTCTATCGCTAGCTTCGAGGGTGTAAAACTATCAAGGCGACAAAAATTGAACAACACACGCAAAACCCTCAGATACTTGAAATGATCCCCGCCATCTTAGTGAAACCCTAAAAAGCACATCAGAACATTTTCACTTACTTTTTCCACATTTTCTTCGACTTGCGATGCACTATCGCTCTCCGATGGATCATCATCTGTGAGAATCCCGTCATCTTCGGACTTCTGGTCTTCAGAACAAACGCTTGATAGTGAGCAGCTATCTATGCAATCATTAAGTCCATACACTCCATCTACATCCCCGTTCGAAGTCCCTACTATCTTTGAATCCATATCGGATGAATCTAAAATTTGATCGCTAGCTGGAGTCACAACAACTATCGGTGTTATTTTACGTTCCAAAGGAGGTTTTCGCCGTACGTTCTTTACACTTTCAGCATTATTTTCAACGTTGCCCGTAGCGTTTGTTGCATTACCAATACTATTCGAGTTGTTTTGGTCTACGTCTGACTCATATTCTGAATCTTTGAAATCTAAATGAGTATTTTCTTCGCACAAATTAGAGTTAACCGTAGCTTGAAGGTCCGTCCTTTCCTCGGTAGAGTTTTTTTCTTGCTTCAAAGAGGCAGTATTTAGGGCGCCCGCATTGTAGACTCCAAATTTTGAATTCCCTCTGGAAGCAAGACTTATGTTCGAGGGAGGAGTCATGCCGTGTGATGAGAATATCTTGCTGCCTATAAAGCAATTGGTTTGTTCAGAGACTGACGTTGGTAAACTGTTTGCATTGCCTGAAAAGACATGAGCCTTCAAGGAGGCCAAACGATCGGGCAACCTTTGATGAGTTACGCTCACAAAATAATTCGAGCTCGAAGATGTAGTGTATTTCTTTACAATTTCATTAGTATAGTCCGTCTCCTCCATTTAAATAAATTCAAATCCCAAGCACTGATACTTCGGGACCCTTGTAGACCAATTAATTTTCTGTGTTATTCAGCAAAGCCGTAGATATCGAATTAAGATAGAGACACTAACTCACCACATTGGTGTAGTTGAGCCGGCCGAGTGAACCAATACACAAGTGATTATATAGTAAAGAGGCGAAATCGGTGTGAAAAATATCCTTTATCTTTAGAAATACAGCAATACAAAAGAAAGGATTTTCGTTGTTTGTCTACGCAAATAGATAGTGTCACGCAGGAAACGCGTGCCGATCAACAAGATGAAGACAAGATGAAGACAAGGTGAATTGGTTGTGTTTTGAATGCTGCGTACCGTCGTTCCGTGTGATAACCCTTTACTTCTAGTCCAATATTCAGGTAATAGGCGTCTGTTGAACAGCAGAAATCACAGAAGCCATCTGCCCCGTGCTAAATAGAGCCGTGACTGTTTGATATCTTTCCCTACTGTTCATGCGCTCTCTCATTTCAATATATCACATTACAGTACTGTAGATAGCAATAAAACGTGGAGAGCCAGAGCCAATCACATTTCCTTGATCACTTCCCTACTGTTCATATTAACCAGCTAATGCTTAGTGCTTTTTGGACGTACTGTATCTACTTTAACTAACTTATGAATTTCCTTGAATAGGTTTGCTGAAAATTCGAGGTTCCCCAGCAAAAGGAAACTGCTTTGGCCACACGCTGAAACTGCTGAAGAAAAGAAGGAAAAAGTGTAGTGACGTCATTAATTTGCTGGTTAAGATGCATAAGCCTTTCCATCTAGTCTTTATCTGCCGATTATTGTTCTGTAGTTGTTAAGATTGAATTCACTTAGTTAGGGCTATGAGGTATATGGTCCATGATTGACGTAAGAGTTGCGAAATTTCATTATTTTTTCAACTGTCTTGAGTTTCTCTTATTGGGTTTATTTTTAGTGCCTTCAAAAACAGGAAAATAGGAAAATCACGCGTGATTGATTGATTGATTTACGCAAGTTGAGGGTGCTGAATCAATTGGCGTAATTTTATCTTCCTACTACTTTACTCTTACTCTTTTTAATCTTATTGTCCAAGTATTAGCGTTCGAACTACCATAACGCTCTTTCGAAACCACAGGAAGCCCACATCTTCAGCCTAAAACTTATTTTAATCTTTCGTTACTGTTATTTATTCTTTTTTTAATTGTCATATAACTGTTTTACTAGTGAGAGTGCTCACAGAAGAACTGGATAAGCATTTAATAAATTGCATTATTATCAACATCATCACCATCATCATCATTATAAAATAAAATACAAGATCCTGAATATCAGTCTTCAAACTACATAAAGAATATGATGACTTCCTTTAAACCTCAAAGTATATTATTATTCCTTATTATTATTATAATTATAATAATTATTTATTGTTATTATTATTATTATTATTATTATTATTATTATGCAAACAATATATCCGTGAAACACTAATTACTAAATAAGAAAACAATAGAATTAGCATAAGATAGTGTAAGTTAGTATTACTAATATTTCACGGATTTATTGTTTGCACTCTAATATTGTTCTATTATTTGTGTATTATGACATGTTTTAAAGACGGTTCGTTTGAGGTCACTTGATACAGAGGGGAGGATACAGTTGGGTTACCTGTGGTGTTCCTGGTTTCGTTTCGTAGGCTCAAGATGGCGTTGGTACATAGTGAGTACAGTGTGGTTATCCCGGAGGAGATCAAATCTTTTCCTCGTATGGTGCTACAGAGATTCGAACAACTTGGGGATAAAGTTGCTATAGTAAGTATTAAGTATAGATTTTGTTTTTGTATATTTGTCTATTTGCAAATGTTATGTGTTAATAGCATTTGGATAATTCTCTGATCTAGCTAAAAAGAGCGTAAAATCGTAGAAAATACCATATTTAACTGATCCTTATGTAGATGTTGCTCATGCTCCACAAAATCCATATATTCTTTAACACATAATATCTTAAATGATTGTGCAATCACACTATTCTAGTTATTAAGTTTTAATAGGAATGCTGCATATTGCACAATAGACGTCATAGTGAAAAACTTACATGCTAGAAGTATCATTTCTATTTTATTATTTTCTAATTTTGTAGCCTGGGTGCAGACAGAAATTAACTGCCATTAAGACTGCAGTTAAATTCGTTTTGCATGCAGGCTTTAATTTTGATGATGATTTAATACTGCGTGAGTAATCATTTGCGTAGTTGTGGACTAATGATGCTCCCTCCCCCAGGGCTGTCAACCCCGAAAGTATTCAAATTTGGAGAATTGATAGGGTAGGAACATGACATCACAACGGAAAAAGCGCGCGAAAAAGACGTCATTCACTTTGTAACATTTGTAATATTACAATGGCCTGCTTGCGAGAACAGTTTATGAGGAATGCCTTAATTTTGTTAGTGATGTAAAATAGCAAAAATAACACCAAAATAATTGGAATTTTATGGCTGTGAAAGTCGATTCTCACAAGAAATGGTCAGTTTCGGCGACTAACCCAGAGATTTGAGACTCTAAACTGGAGACCAGAAGATACAGTCCAAAATCTGGAGACTCCCGGCTTATCTGGGAGAGTTGACAGCCCTGCTCCCCCTCCCCCTAACCTACAAAATTACAGGTTCTTCCCCTAAAAAAGTATGCTCCTTCAAACAAACATGCTCTTCTTCAATTATTAATAAACTCATAAATACTGGATTAATATTTTTATCAGGTTGATAGTGTATCAGGTCGATCCTACACATTCAACCAGCTCAAGATAATGATTTCCAAATGTGGTTCTGCACTTTTACGCAGAGGTTTCAAATCGAAAGATGTGTTAGCTATCATCTTACCTAACATCCCAGAGTACCCTATTGTGCTTTATGGTGTAATATCGATTGGAGGGACTGCGACAACACTCAACCCTATTTACACTGTTGACGAACTCGCGTACCAGCTCAAGGACTCTGGTGCAGCATACGTTGTAACCATTCCTCAACTTGTCGAAAAAGTAAACAATGCTGCAAAGAAAGTAGGAATCAAAGAGGTGTTTGTGTTTGGTGAAGCAGAAGGATTTGAGTCCTTTTCTAACCTGGTGTTAAGTGATGACGGCGCTCTTTTTCAAATATATGATCCTGTTGACTGGAAAGATGAAGTTGTATTTCTACCCTATTCAAGTGGAACCACAGGGCTGCCAAAAGGAGTTATGCTCACTCATTACAACATGATCGCACATACGTCAATGGCCACTCATTTATCATTTCTGTCAGTACCAGAAAGTGGTGGAGTCATGCTTGGTTTGCTGCCCATGTTTCATAGCTATGGCCTTGGGGTTTTATTAGGTTTAGCACTGTATTGTGGATTCAAGATTGTCTGTGTAATTGGTTTTGAACCAGAGTCATTCCTTATGGCAATTCAGAAGTATAGGGTATGTGCATAATAACCTCTTGTGATTAGAATCCTTTGCCCAATCCTCTGGTGTTTCACTTTAATGTTGACCATCCCATAAGCACTGTTTGTACCATGCCTTTCAGTGCCTGATTGTACAAAGGGTGAATAGTACTATCCAACAGATAAATCCTATCCAGTGAATAAATTTATTGGATAACAGTATTGATTTATCCACATGGATAGGGGTTCATCCATTGGATAACACAATCCACACTTCATACAACTGGGCCAAGATGTTAGTATTACATTTCTCCTAATTTCAGATTGATACGTTGTGTATAGTACCCCCCATAGCACTGTTTCTTGCTAAGCACCCATTGGTTGAGAAGTTTGACTTGACTTGTGTTGAGAATATCTTATGTGGTGCGGCACCCCTTGGTGGGGACTTAATAAGCCAACTTAAACAACGTCTACCACGTACAGACATCATCATCAGACAAGGTAATTGATAGCAGCTTTGACCGCCAAAAACCTTTTGGTTTTTAAGTATGTTAACAGAATGAAAGCAAGGTTTTCTTTTGCTCCATATATCACACCAGCTGACTGTTCTTCTCCCTCTTTCCATATTTCAATCCTACACAATGCTCCTCTTCTGTTTTTCCTTCCTCTTATTATTTCTTTTTTTTTCTTTGTTGTCCCTTCTTTTCTGTTTATCTTATTTTGCTCCTTTGCCTATTCTGTGCATCCTTCATTCCTTTGACCACTCTTTTCCAGCCTATTCTTTTTGTTACTTTTCCATTCTATCCCATATCCCTGGTAACCCTAATCCCATCTTTTCTCCTTCCTTCTCTATTCCAAAATGCTACCTCTTATCATCTATGTTTGTATCTGATCAATAAAAAAGTGATTATGTTAAACATACTGTCTGATATTATCATATAGGATATGGACTGACGGAAACCTCTCCTTCTTGTATGGCATCCACACCTGATCTCGTCAAGCCTGGCTCAGTTGGAGTGCTCTTACCAAATCTTAAAGCCAAGGCATGTACACTTGTGTACACTTTAATAATTGCACTTAGAGTGCAAGCCATTGATATTCT
Source organism: Actinia equina (assembly GCA_011057435.1). Classification (NCBI taxonomy): domain Eukaryota; kingdom Metazoa; phylum Cnidaria; class Anthozoa; order Actiniaria; family Actiniidae; genus Actinia; species Actinia equina. Next base: position 711,301 of record WHPX01001400.1, read on the forward strand.
ATTGAACAAAACCAAAGATGCATTGTCTAATTGCAGATATTTTGTATAAAATAGTGGATATTACTGAAGCAGCAGAGCATTGGGAACAAAAGCAAATATCTTTATGTGTCTTTGTTTGGTTCATGCCCTGTGAATCCTAAGCTATTTTCAACTATTAATGGTTGATAACTAAATACTTTTATATATGTACTATATGGCTAGTAATCATTCACAGATATGTGGTGTCCACTTATAATTCTTTTTGCTGTAAGAATTAATACCATAAAATCATATTAAAAGTATTTTTACTGCCGTTAGGTGATAGATCTCAAGTCAGGGGCCATCCTAGGACCAGAACAGGATGGAGAAATATGCATAGCTGGTCCTAATGTCATGAAAGGTAATTTGTGAGATTTGTAAAGTGAATTTGCATTCACCACTGGGGTCTTGAATTAAATTCCTTTACATTTTTGGATATCATATGATAAGGATTCTTCTTCAATAGGATACCTGAATAAACCAGAAGCTACAGCTAATACCATAGACAAGGATGGGTGGTTGCATACTGGTGACATAGGCCATTATGATAAAGATGGACACTTCTACATTGTGGATAGAGTCAAAGAACTTATCAAATACAAAGGATTCCAGGCAAGACAAGCATTACAACTGAATGGGAAGAGTCTGTGCATATATGTGTAGTTTCAGAGGAAAAAACAAGTTTCCACCAGATGGGGACTTGCAATCTTCATGGGGATTGGTGGGACAGATTGAGAGGAAGGTTTTGATAGTTTACCTAATATTTTTAAGAATAGACCCTTTTTGAGTTCCAAATTACTGCTGTGTTTCTTGATTACAGACTTTTTTGCTCAGGCTAAGCCTAGATTTTGTGAAGAATAATCACATTTTCCAGACAAGGTCGATCAAGTTTAAAAGTGTTTGCATTGTTGAACTTGTGCATTCTTTACTTTACCGTTCGTATTTGCGAGTAATTAGACACTGATTCGAGGCTGACCCTCAGCAAATGAGTCTGTAATAAAGAAACACAGTGGTAATTTTGAACTCGAAAAGGGTCTATTGTAAGATTTTTTCTTTTATTTCCCAATAAAAGGTCCCACCAGCAGAACTTGAGTCTGTACTTCTGTCCCATCCACAAATAAGTGACGCAGCAGTCATAGGAGTGCCTAATGTAGAAGCTGGTGAGCTCCCTAAAGCATTTGTTGTCACACGATCAAACATATCTGAGAAGGAAGTCGTGGATTTTGTTGCTAAGAAGGTTGCACCTCACAAAAAGTTGAGAGGAGGAGTGGAAATGGTCAAGAGTATTCCAAAAAATGCTAGTGGGAAGATTATGCGACGTCAACTGAGAGATCAAGAGAGGAAAAAAGTTGCAGCCCAGACAAAACACAAACTATAACTTGTGAAAGTGACAAATAATGAAATTTAATCCATGGATATTCCGATATCAAATTTATGCTCAAATGACATGACATAAAATGCTCTACTTAAGATCAATAACCATAAATAGTATCTTATTCTCAGTGATCTCCCCTGTGCTATATAGATGAGCATGGGCATCTGCAGTCACGAATCCGTAATGAACAGCGAATGAGAATAAGGAAAAAAAGAAAAGAAATTACATTCCAGATATGTCATCTCTTATATACCCTTGGTGAGATGGTCGCTGATGATAGTTTGGAATAACTCATTCATTTTCTTAACAATAATTTTCAGAACATTTTTGTAACCATTTCAATGAATAAATGAAGCAATGAATACAATGTTTAATAACTTGTGTGTTATATTTTGGGAAAAACACTCAATTCATTAGAACATGGTTGTAATGCATTGATTTGCCTGAACATGTTTGCATGGCATTACAATCATGTGGCTAATTCGTCTTATAATTAGTGATTCTGTATATGGATGGTGATACAGGTGTAATGAAAGATGATACCTTTCTCTATTTGTCACTTCATTAGGTCATCCTAAGAAAAATTATCTTTATTTTGGGCTAAAATGATTGTTAGCCATTTATTGACCAACCCTTGGCAAGCTGTCAACCCTGGGGGTGTACTCCCCTATTTTCGCTATAGGGGTATGTGCCACCAAACAGGGTTTGGTTTTCAGTGATTCTACTCTGGAACAGAGTATATAAAATCACACTCCCTCTGGAACAGGGTATGTAAAATCACGCTCTCTCCTCTCTGGACAGGGTTTTCAACGATCTTGCTCTAGAACAGGGTATGAATTTCAGCAATTTTTACTCTGGAACAGGGTCAGGGTTCAGAGGCATCCCTACCCTAAACAGGCAAGAGTTCCCCCCAGCTGTCAACCAACTATTAGTTAATGACCAAGAGGTGTAGAGGTTTCTTTTTTTCACTCACTCATACAGACAAATAAAATCTACAGGATTTATGCTATTTACATGTGATCGTAATAACAATAATATTATTAATCAATCCAAAGTAAATATTCTCGAGGCAATATCTGTTATTAACCAGTCAATGCCGTCAAGTAATTTTTCTCCAGTAACTGCACTGCATCCCTGGATCTGCCAATGATGACTTTTGATAGAATCGAGGTTAAGTGCCTGAAGAAAAAAAAGTTTGAAAATCAATCGGTATTTTCTCTAACAAACTATTTAAAACCAATTTTATTCAACCCTGAAAAAATCTTTGTGCAGATCTATGTCATGGCACAGCTAATTTACAGATTGAACCAGGGCAGGTTCAACATTTGTGCTGATCTAAGTCAGGGCATAGCTAATTTACAGATTGAACCAGGGTGGGATCAACATTTGTGCTGATCTAAGTCAGGGCATAGCTAATTTACAGATTGAACCAGGGTGGGATCAACATTTGTGCTGATCTAAGTCAGGGCATAGCTAATTTACAGATTGAACCAGGGTGGGATCAACATTTGTGCTGATCTAAGTCAGGGCATAGCTAATTTACAGATTGAACCAGGGCAGGTTCAACATTTGTGCTGATCTAAGTCAGGGCATAGGTAATTTACAGATTGAACCAGGGCAGGTTCAACATTTGTGCTGATCTAAGTCAGGGCATAGCTAATTTACAGATTGAATTAAAGTTTAAGGTGTTGGGTTTTGTGAATTAGGAAAACTGGAACCAAAACAAAACCCTTGAATAAAGGGAGACACTCAACAAACTCTTCTCACATGATGATGAGTCCAGGTATCAAACTCGAGCCTCCAGAGTTGAGAGGTGAGTACACTCCCGCACCACCCTTGTTTCTAAGAAGACTTCCAGGGCTTTCCTAACCCTTATAAGAGAAAACATCATAGCACATAATATGGAGTCCTCGCAATCTATTTTTTTATGGAACAGTACCTGTTTTATATCTTCTGCTGATAATGAACCAGGCAAGTCCTGCTTGTTAGCAAACACCAGTAGTGTTGCCCCAGCAAGTCTCTTAAAATAACAGACAGTTAAATCAAAACAATAATTACAACAAAGACCATTGGCCCAATGACAAAGTGACTCTAGGGTTTATTACTGAAGTGGAGGGGATGATCTCACCTCTTCAACTAAAAGTCCCTGCAATTCATTTCTACAATCGGCAATTCTTCTTTTATCAGCACTGTCAACCACCCATATTAGACCATCTGTGGTCTCAAAATAATTCCTCCAGTATGATCGTAAGGACCTCTGGCCTCCGACATCCCAAACATTTAGCTTGAAACTGAAGTGAGATAAAAATTTTAGTTAGTATTTTAACTGTGCATTATGTATACCACTGATACGACAGCTACTGTCAGTACTAAATAATGTAGAGATGTAAGATGCAAAATCAGCATAATGGCTGATGGTTTTGACCAAACAAACCACCCTGAACAGTAAAAAAAAAACAGGCATGAAATATTCAACCCTCAATCGACAGAGCATCTGGAGCACTGGTCATGATATTGACCCACATTGTAGTATTCTCTCATACTTACTCTCTATGTTCTAGCGTCTTGATATTAAACCCTAAAGTAGGTTCTATTGTATTGATGTCTTCACCATTAAATTTCTTCAGAATTGTAGTTTTACCAGCATTATCTAAACCCCTGATGATGGTATATTTAGTCAAAGAAAATACAAATGTAATTGTATCATATCTATGAATCGAAACCAGAATAGCATGAAACGGCAAACTAGAAGAAGAAGGTTGGGGGAACCAACCTTCCTTCCTTTCATCCATCCCTTTACAATGTCTTAGGTCTAGTTCAAGGGCAGCTTCTCTTGAAAAGCTCCTTAGACAGGAGATATAATATTTTGTCTCTGTGAATAATCCCAAGGCATATTAGAATATTTTTCAATTGTTTTCGAATGTCTACAGTCGATCTACAGTACAAATGTCAAAATGTACAAGCTCAGTAACTCAAGGATACAACATCAAAATCCGAACTTCCTTTTCCTTCTGTTTCATTTTCTTCAATATCGTAAGTAGCCCCATGATTCAGATGCTAATTTAGTCCTAAAATAATCTACTTTGACGATGGAATTAATATATGAATATAAAAAGAGGGACGTCTTACTTTGAATCCCAAGTTGTGGCGGCCATTTTTATTTTTTGACCGCTGCTCAACACAGGAACCCCAACACTCTTTTTATACTTCTTATTCCTCTCCTATCAAATATGAAATAATTAACGTACAAACATCTAAATTTGAGGTTAAGAATATAATAAATATTAATTCTATATTTGATTGAATTATTGCATCGAAAAGTTCTAAATATAAATTGTTATGTTTAGTCAATGACTGTTTACCTTGTGCAGATCTTGGGCTTCCTGTACTTTAACCCCCGCAATGCTAGCAGTGGGGAACCAAAATGGCGGCCATTGGTCGTGATGTGAACAACTCGAACCGGCTTTCTGAGGCTTTACAGTTCTTTAACCGTGAAGATATGGACATCTCAGGGGAATATCAAGCCGAGGACTCTACCACGGAGAAGGTATCTTGATTTGAAGGGTGTTTTTTCAGTTGTTAATCAAACGCTAAACTTGTTGGAATGACTTTGGCACAAGACAAAATGCATGAATATACTAAGGGCATGTGTACGTCTATAAACTTGAGATTATCTTGTAGAATGCCACTATATTCATTTAACTGAGTAGTTTAACTGTATAAGTATTTATAACAAAAGTATTTATTACAAAAGCATTATGGCATCTTTCACCAAGCTTGTTATGGCTAAAACCCTTGTAATATATGTTTGCATAAAAATAACTAACTAAAATTGATCAAAATGAAATAGGTTATTGATTTACTAAATCAAGCCCAGCTAGAAAAAGAAGGAAAACTCGGTTGCTTAAAACAAGTAAGTTATTATTTCACATATAATATTATGCAGCTATTGGATGTTATGTTTCATTATGTACTTATGGACCACATTTCATTCCCTTGAGTGTTATTCCTTTGTTTTCCTGTAATCCTTAAGAGGGCACCTTAATATTCATAATAATCAAACAGGAAGAATGATAGTAGAGGCCCTGTTAGGGGTAAATTCCAACAAGTGACATGGCCTTAAAAATGGCAACACGAGAGCCACAAATTGGCGATGAACGACAGACTACTCTAATGAATTACTGACAGCAAGGCCTGTCATGGGTAAATTCCGACAAGTGACACAAGAACATCCTGAAATTGTGACATAGGTGGTTGTGAAATTCAGACCGAGGGCATGGGTACCCCACTAAAAGGGCCTCATAGTACTGCAAGTGTTGCCTGGTTAAACAGCTGGGCCCAGTTGTACGAAGCCTGGATAGCCCTACTCATACTCATACTCGTACTCATACTACTTTTTGTATTTTTAGTTTTTACTGTACTGCCTATTTATCTTATACCTTTGTTTCAGGTCCAAGAGTTCATCATCAACAAAGATCCATCCTTATTAGACAACTTTCTAGATGTAAGTTAAGTACATAAGTAGAAATATGACAGATACCAGTCTTTTGAGTAGCTCCAAAATCATAATTACTTGTAACAAGACAGTAATGATGAAAATGGTATTAATACCACTTGAAACTCTTTCAGTTATATACACTAAGCAATACTTATCCAATTCTTGTTCTTTTGTAAAGGAAATTTTAGTCTTTCAGCAAGACAAGTCTGCAGATGTTAGGAAGTTTGTAGTTGGGTTTATTGAAGAGGCTTGGTATGTGACAATATTTACATTTTAAGTTTCTTTCCAGACTTTTTTAGATTGTAGATTGGGCTACCTGTGGTAGGGTATCAACACAGGAATCCCAAAATAAAAAATAATAATATAGCTTTCGTTATGTTGTAGTAAAAAAGATGTTGAACTATTTGGAAAGGTTCTTGGGAATCTTGCATTAATGTTAAATGATGAGAATGTCGCTGTACAGAAGCGTGTTATGTTGTGTATCACACAGCTGTACAAGTATGCATTACAGGTAAAGTAGAACAATGTATCACCACCCTCCCCTCCCCCTATAGAATCATAGAACACAAACATTACATTAAGACAACCCCTACTCGCACATGCCATGTAGAATCATGCAGATTCAAACATGAGATCAGACCCTTTCATCCATCATTTGTGCAATTTAATCAAATCAACTCAATCAAATTAGAATATTTTATAAATTATAAATTATAGAATTTCTTTGGGAAAGTAAAGTGTTTTTGGTCTCTTGGTTGCCGAACATTGTCTTCTTAAAACCAAAAACACTGTTAAAATACATAAAACAAAGCATTCATTTAACATCCCTCCCTCACATTCCTGTGTCAGAGATTATTAGGATTACTGTTGAATATTAGTGTTTCTCTGTGTTTCAGTATGTGTGTAAGAAACGAGTCATTACTGAAGAGCTGGAACAGATGTGGGAGGTATAGTCACCTAGTTCCTGTAGTATATTATTTAACTATTTGTTTTAGTTTATGTTCATATATTTTGTTCAATCATCAAGCACCAGAGTTTAAAATAATGGCATTGAACAATATCAGGCCAAAGTTGGGACTTGTTTAGTTAAATCTTTGCCTTGTCGGTCATTTTGATCAGGGACGTTTAGTCAGAATTGACACATGACTAAGCAAAAACTAATTTGACCTGTGATCATGACTGGTGACTGTTATTTTTAGCCCTGGACTTATTATTCATGTATTGTTACATATGTTAGATTAAGAGAGAATTTTTTTCGTATTCAAGCGGTGAGCGCCAAAGAAAGGCTGTTGTACAAGGCTAAAATCTTGTTATTCAGAAAGTTGAACTTGTTTCATGGAGATGACCGATGAACAAAAAGCAAAATTTTGAATCGAAGATGTGGTTTAGGCCTTCATTTGCTTATTTCCCATATATTTTCTATAAAGATAGCCTGACAAAGCAACATTCTAACACAAATACGACAAAACATCTTTCTACAATTGAAAATACTGCTTAAAACAAGCAATTTATCGTAGTACATCAGTTTCTAACACTGTTAAAAAAAGGTTTTGAGTGTTAACCCAAAACGAAAATTGGGATCAATGGCTTTTTGCCATTATTGCCCATTATTGAAAAACAATTCCTCTTAAAGTATATGCAAGAAATGTATATGAAATGTAATAATATTATCATGCTAAGCATTCTCATTGATTTCCTTATCTACAGTTGTTGACTGACATCAAAAATCAGATTATTTCCATGCTTGAGTCTGACAATGATGGGTAGGTCAGATTTGTATTTGGTTGCCATGGTTATTGATACTTAGAATTATATAATCGTATACGAAGATCGCAAATGTGTTTCACAACGTATAATTCTACTATGACATCATGAATACAATATATAAAATAAAGTAGTTCAGAAGTGTGGCTCTTCTTCCACTGGATTTTAATTGGAATTTAAGAGTTGATTTTTGGGAAGGAAGAAAACTAGAGAATTCAGAAAAATACCTTTGAAGCACAGGATATAACCAAGGAGTGACTCTACTCGAATATGAGCTACAGGGGCTGTAAGTCTAGGAATTAAACCTGGGTTGCCTTCTTGAGAAGCAAGAGTGTGCTCGCCTCTATACCACCCTTGCTTCTCAACATTAGGTATAGAAGATAATAGCCTTTCTTTCTTGTTTGTATAGTATAAGAACCCATGCAATCAAGTTTATGGAGATGTTAGTCCTCGTGCAATCCAACAAGACACAGGTATGCTGACCTCTTTCATTTGCAAACAAATTCGATACAAGTAATTAATAGTTAACACATTGTTATCAGGATTCTGAGCCAACAAAGAAGGGAGAGGCAGATTTTTCTCTTGACTCGATACCAAGAAACCATCCTCTAGTGAGAATGCCAGAACTGAGAGAAGAAGGGGGTACAACACTGGAAGCTCTGTTGACGCTGAGTGCCTCACCTACAATCTCAAGGTAAGGTTATATTGCTAATGTTGTACATCAATAACTATTATCTTCTAATCATACAGTAATGATAAAAAGGTAAATTATACACCGTGAAAAGATGAAAAAACCTTGTCCGACGAAAAGGACTAGCGTCCGAAACATCGTTAAGTTTTTAAATCTTTTCACGGTGTATAATTTACCTTTTTATCATTCAGCTTCTCTCATTAATCCCATATAGGTAACTATCCTATTATTTTCTTAATTGGACAGGTCTTGTTGATTTGGGATTAATTAGGCAGGCATATAATTAATAGGTAATGGGATTTCATGCTCCCCAATCAAGAAATAATTAGAAAAATCCCTCTGACTGCCAAATTAGACTCGGCCTATGGCCTCATCCAATTTTGCCAGTACTCAGAATTTTCCTCGTCCAATTATTTCTTAATTGGACAGCATGGAGTCCTATAACATATACTAATAGTATTGTATTTTCAGAAGTTGAAAATGTTTCTGATGATAATGTCGATGATTTTGTGACAATGATGTTGTTGATGATGATGATGGTGATAGTAATGATGATGATGATGATGGTGATAGTAATGATGATGATGATGATGGTGATAGTAATGATGATGATGATGATGGTGATAGTAATGATGATGATGATGATGATGATGGTGATAGTAATGATGATGATGATGATGGTGATAGTAATGATGATGATGATGGTGATAGTAATGATGATGATGATGATGATGGTGATAGTAATGATGATGATAATGATGATGGTGATGCTGATAATGATATCACTGCTGTTCAATCAAATTTCAGTGTTAACTTGATGGCATCTCTCGGCACACTATCAAACATTGCCAGACAACGACCAATTTTCATGTCAACTGTAGTTCAGACCTTTGAGTCTCTTCATGGTAAGTCATCTTATTAAAGGCTGAAAAAAGCTTATCTTGAGTGATTTTAAACCAATTGCCACACTTCAGGGGTTCATGGGGAAACCACCATGGGAAGCGAGTGAGCAACAAGACAGCTGTTGTTTTCCCAGTCTAACCATTCTGTTATTTTTTATCCTGCAGCCAACCTTCCTACTTCTTTATCCAAGTCACAAGTTAGTAGTGTTAGAAAAAATTTAAAGGTAAGTTGACTGTATGTTGTAGCTCTAACATTTGTTTTTCTAACAAAACCTGTATCACCATCAGCATCATCAACACCACCAGCATCATCGTCAACATCATTATTATCAACATTGCCAGCTTTGTTGTCATCACCATCACCATCAACATCAACAGCATCATCATCATTATTATCAACATTACCAGCTTTGTTGTCATCACCATCACCATCAACATCATCAACATCACCAGCATCATCATCATCATCATTATTATCAACATTACCAGCTTTGTTGACATCATTGACATAATCACCATCATCAGCAGCAACACAATGACAACAATGATTGTTGTTAGAATTATTCAAGACTCTGATATTAGGATATTACCAATAACAAAACATTACAATCTTTCTAAATCTTTTTTTATTTTTTAGCTACATCTTATGAACCTGCTGAAACATCCTAGTTCAGGTAACCATTACCCTCTTTGTATTTCTTTCTCTCCTTCTTTTCTTCCTTTCCTCTTCCTTTTCATTTATCTCTCTATACTATATTACTGACTGGTAAACATTCATAGTTGCTCGTTGGTAATACATTATTTACTTTCTGCAGTTGAATTTCTTCCTCAAATAACGACGTTATTGACAGACCTCGGAGCATCACAGAATGAGGTACGAACGCTTATTGAATATTGTGACAAATGCTCTTATTGTTTCTCATATTCCTGACAACTTTTTATTCTTTTTTCTGCAGCTACAAAAGAACATGCCAAAACCAACTCCAGAATCTCTAAAAAGACGGTGAAGAGAAAGCCTTTTTTGTATAATTTTCTTCAGGAGGGAGTTTAGTAAAACTAATGAATTATGTATTTTATTGTTAGAGCTGAAAATGAAAATGCTGCAGCCAACAAGAAGTCCAAGCTGCTGGATGTGAGTATCAAAACTGGTTATGAACCTGATGTAAACCAGTTTTGAACCTGTTTTAGAATAGGCATACAGTAATACTGCTTCTCTAATGGATTTCTTGCACTCAACCAATTATTAAGAGCCAGGAAAAAAGTGCCATCCAATCACGATGCTTGATTCAGAATCTATTGTAATTAACAGGATTATTAATTATTTTATTGAAGATGGATGATCCTGATATTATCTCCATGACAACGGCTGAGGCAATTGACTTGACAGCACAAGACTTAATACCCCTCTTAGACAAAGACAATGTCACCAATCTTGTACTTATCAGTATGTTATCGTTACCGGACAACCTGCCGACAAACTTTAGTGATACCTACACGCCTATTGCTGCAGCTGGAGGGCAGGCTCAAGTTGCTCATTTAGCCCGGCTTTTGGCTTCGCAGATGACAGGGGTAGGGGTTGGTGTTGGCTTTGACAGAATGGAAGCTCTTAAGAAGGTCAGTTATGAAGGGAATTCCTGTTGGATAGCTATTATTGTAGGGCGGGAACAATGCATTGATTTTGCATCACAAGTTTTATTTACCTAAGGAGAAATTTTCTAATCTTTTTGCTCCACAACACAGCTGCCATGAAAACAGCTTGTACTAGAAATTATTATTCACACATGATATATTACAATAATTTTCATACTATATTACAGTTGTTAATTTCATTGATAACAGGTGTCCGCTATGTTAACCCCCCTAAAACTGCCCCAAATTATTATTATTTAAAAATTAATACATTTTTCTCTATAATCTATTTTTTTCAGGCTCAAGACCCAAGAATTAAAAAAGAATCAAATAAATCCATACCTGTGATTGGCTCTGACTCTAACTGGGATGCAGATGCTGAAAATGAGAATTCTGGAGTAAGTTAAATTATTGTTCTTTTAGATCTTACAGTGGTATAGTACCTCTATTAAACAGACAACGTACAGACATTAAAGGACCTTGCCTGGCGTTTGTTTGGTTAATAGAACTCCTCTGCTCAGGTATAATGTCTTTCATTTCAGACCATGGTCATTCCCTGGAGTAACATTTTTTTGTTTCATGGTTGAACATGGTTGCACACAAGAAGAAACAAACAAAGAATAAGAATATTATTCTCAAGTGAATGACATATGGTCTGAAATCGAAAGGCATTATGCCAGAGCCAAGGACGTCTATAGAGGCATCTACTGTATAGGGATTCATTTTACTATGAATTTATGAAGGTTGTCTGCTTAATAAGGGGTCTGCTTAACAAAGGAGGTATCAGTGTTTATTGATACAGTGGGAAAAACAGTTGAAACAGTTCTTTGAGTATTTATTTTTATTATTTATTGTTTTCATTTTTTTCCCACCAGGACAAGAAAGACTCAGCTCTCCAAAGAATATTAAGTAAGTATTGAATCATTTCTTCTATATCGTTCAGTTCAATAGGGTCCATTTTATTTGTAATCATAAGTTGTTTCAGTCATTCAAAAATGAATGAAAGTGGAGTAATATTTCCCATTATTGATATTATTTGTTTTACCACAGGTGGGCAAATAGATGTTCTTAAAGATAAAGGGAAAACTGAAGGAAAGAAGGTACCATGAAACCTTACAGATATATCTTGCTTTGCGTGAAGTAAACATACCATGAAAATGTTCTTCCCATTCCATATCCCATTCTCATCCCACTTATTTTCATTTTCATGCAATATATCAAAAGGGCTATGAGCTTACTATTATTTAGAGCTCCTCCCATTACATATCCCATCCTGTTTTCATCCCACTTGTTTTCATTTTCTTTTCATTTTCATTCAATATATCAAAAGGGCTATGAGCTTACTATTATTTAGAGCTCCTCCCATTACATATCCCATCCCATTTTCATCCCACTTGTTTTCATTTTCTTTTCATTTTCATTCAATATATCAAAGGGCTACAAGCTTGCTGTCATTTAGAGCTCCTCCCATTGCATATCCCATCCCATTTTCATCACACTTGTTTTCATTTTCTTTTCATTTTCATTCAATATATCAAAGCCTACGAGCTTGCTGTTATTAAAAGCTCCTCCCATTGCATATCCCATCCCATTCTCATTCAACTTATATTTGATTTCTTTTCATTCTCATTGAAGATCTTCCAACCAAAAGAAGCTGCTGTGCCTCAACTGGTGAGTTGTCATCCTTTAATTTAGACTTATTTCATTATTTTAAAGCACTATTTATTTGTGATACTCAAGATTTAAAATTGAACTTTGCATTGAACCCATGATCCCCCACTTAAGGTGTCAGATGCTCAACCAACTGAGCTAGCTGTCAGTCATTCAATGATTACTAATATGAATCACATAATAATTGGAAGCTTTTCTTTAACTTCTTTTTTTTTTTTGCTTATCAGCGAATGCGTAAAATAAAAGCCTTTAAACTGTCAGAGGTTACCAAGGATACGAGTTTAGAGGAACAGCACAAAATGCTTATGGCTGCTGTCGACAGAATAATCAAGGCTGAAAGTAAGTAGTTCTACTTATAACACATATTCTTAGTCTCTTCTACACCTTTATTGGGCAGCAGCCACGGAATGATAGAATTTTGCTTGTCTAGCCTCACATTCATGCACTTTGAGATGACTTTGAACGGGCAGAAACAAATGTGGGAATAAGCCAGGCTGCTGTGTGTAGGACTATTGTTCTAGATGTTTTGAAGAAATGCTTTAACGGCAGGCACCTGTGTCACTGTGTGTCAGAGAAGTTTTAGATTTACACATCTGTATGTAGCTTAGCTATAGTATTGGCTTCTAAATGCAATATTTGAGGACTTTTTGTTTTCTTGTTTCAGACAGTGCAGTTAGAAGTGGTGTACAACAGGTAGGTTGACAACTCCTTCTTGGATCAAATCAATTGTTATTTACATACAAAAAGGTTCCTTGCCTTAGGTCTAAGAGATTCTATCACAAGTCAGAATAGCTGTTGATATATGAAAATATTTGACCTTTGTTTCACTTTAGGAAAGAATCAAGCTGTTGATTGGTTTAGCTATCCAGGCAGGTGGTGATGTAAGAGAAGGTACTCTTTCAAATTCCTGGTTTACTCTCTTTTCCTGGACTTAGTATATTGGGTCTCCACCTTGATTTGAAATGAAATTAAACAAACTAAATTACATTTTAATCTGTGAGTTAGCCATGCCTTGACTTAGATCAGCCCAGAAGTTGTTTCAGGGTTCAATCTGTGAGTTAGCCGTGCCCTGACTTAGATCAGCCCAGAGGTTGTTTCAGGGTTCAATCTGTGAGTTAGCCATGCCTTGACTTAGATCAGCCCAGAGGTTGTTTCAGGGTTCAATCTGTGAGTTAGCCATGCCTTGACTTAGATCAGCCCAGAGGTTGTTTCAGGGTTCAATCTGTGAGTTAGCCATGCACTGACTTAGATCAGCCCAGAGGTTGATTCAGGGTTCAATCTGTGAGTTAGCCATGCCCTGTCTCAGAGGTTGTTTCAGGGTTCAACAGTACCAACGTTTATACCAAATATTCTCAAAGGTTTCACTAGAAATGATCAATTGTATCTTGTCAGTTCTCCATAATTACATCCAAGAAGACCCTCGTATGCACTATGAGTTGATACAGTCATGGTTATATCAGGAGTACTTGATGTATGAGATCAACCAAGAAGAAGGCTATCCTCCTGACCTGTCATTGTATAATGAATGCATCTGCAGACTATTGGAGGGATTACAGCAGCGAATGGACCCCAAAGATAAGTATGTAACCCCTCTTTACACACAACCCAGCAGGGCTTAGAATAATGGCTGGAAGTCAAAGCTTTTCTTCCCAATAAAACCACACAAGTCTCAGAGGATTCAATAGAAGGGGGTTACTGACAGTTGATTGTGGAGTAATTCACCCCTCACTGCCATCACTCACTATTTCATCATCAGCAAGTGTTTATGGAATCGAACACAGCTACCTGTTTTGTCAAGAGAGCCCCCTACTTAAAAAATTATTTAATTCTCTGTACCAATTGGGGTATCCCCTAACCACCTCTCACCTAAATGGTGATTTCCTGTGCCCACTTGATTCCTTCCTTACCCCTCGCACAAAGATTAATAATTGTTTTCTTCCCCATTCCCAACCCCATTGGGTCGTTTTTGGTATCTATTCCTTCCACAGTGGCTTCCAGTAGACTTCCTATCCACCCTATCCTATCTTCTTTCCATTTACTTATTGATTTTCTTGTTATTCATTTGTGTTCAGGTTATTTACACGTGTGGTCTTGGAGGCTCCCATCATCACAGAACAAGTCATGCTTATTGTCAAGATACATTGTGAAAATCCAGTAGGTCAACTTAAGACTGGATAACCATTATTATTAGCTGAGTTGATTGTTATTAAAGAAGTGTTTTTAGTTGGCCTGTATCTAATGGACCCATTAAACTTGCGTGAAATGTTTTACTATTTCATCTCACTTGATATTTACCCTCATAGGAAACTCTACAAGTGGGGTTTGCTACCTTACGAGACCTGATACTCAAGCGTCCAGCTACGCAACATCAACATCTACAGACATTACTAGAATTAACCACCCATGAGAAAGAACAGGTTCGTGTGCAGGCTATACACTCTGCTAAGAAACTACACACAAGACCTGAGTTTGCATTGGATATTGAGGTGAGTGGAGACCTTGAACTTTTGCTCTTGAATTTG
Source organism: Actinia equina (assembly GCA_011057435.1). Lineage (NCBI taxonomy): Eukaryota > Metazoa > Cnidaria > Anthozoa > Actiniaria > Actiniidae > Actinia > Actinia equina. The sequence goes on from WHPX01001400.1 coordinate 726,371, forward strand.
TTTGCATTCTTCCATTCATCCATCCATCTATTCATTCATTCATTCAGTCTCATCATACACTCATCCATCCATCCATCAATTCATCTATTTATCCATCAATTAAGCTTTTCATCCCACTCTTTCATCCTGCCGTTCTTCTCTTCCATTTACACATACAGTACTGTCATAAAGTCATTCATCCATCTACCGTATCTCATTTATCCATCCATCTTTCCCACTCATTTGTCTATTCCATTCATCCATCCATCTGTCCCATCTATCCATTCATCCCCTTCATTTCTCCCATTCATCTGTCTATCCCATTCATTCATCCGTCTATCCCATTCATCCATTGATGCAAATCTATCCCAATACTTCATCTATCTATCCCATCTATCCATCCATCTATTCATACATCTATATTTCACATAGTATTTAGCCTAATGTAAACCAAATGTTTATCTTTTACTCATTACTTTCTCACTACCCTTCTCCAGACATATGCCATGTCCTCACTAGAATTGTTACTAAATGAGAAAGCACCTGTTGAGGAAGGTCTAGAACCAAAAGGTATTGTTATCTGCACAAACCAAGTATTCTGTTCATATATATCCATTCAGGGCCTGCTGTCTCTGTGTGTATTTAAAAACCATATTTTAAGATACAAATATCTTGTAATTTGTAGAATGGACTGATGAGAGCATCAAGATTTGTTTGTATTTATACTTGGCTTTGTTACCTCAGAATCATCAGCTCTTCCATCAGTAAGTGAAACTTAATTTCATTTGATTAATGAGGGGGGGGGGGGTGGAATGGGGTCTTTCTGTCTTGTATATTAAAGGGGGGTCTTTCTTACTTATGTACTTGTATATTCTAAGGGAGTACAGTTCTTTACTCCAAGTATTCTTGAATTCGAGACAGTGTACCAATAACCAATATGACATTTCCAACTTCTTGAGGATTATTATTCGTTTTATTTGGATGCCTGTTGTGCCTTCTCACTGTTACCATTACCATTAGATAGAGAAATAATATAAAGGGAACCTACAGTCAAACTAAGAAAACCAAGAACACCTAAAATATGTCTGAAATGTTAAACATTATTTTCTGACCAATCGCTTGCGAGAATGAATTCATTTCTAATTAACGGTCGCATCTGATTGGTCAGAACACGTTGTTCAACATTCCATACATACTTTAGGTGTTCATTGCTTAGTTTTGACCAATCAAAGAAAGGAATAGAACTCAAGGTCAAACATACCCAAACTACAACTTACTCTGTTTGATTCTACAAAGATATGGTTAACAGTACTTTTGTTTGATATGTTTAGACTTGCTGTTATCTACACCGCATCTTCGCAGATGATAAAGAGAGTTATTATAAGACATCTAGAAACCCCTGTAAGTATTCGACGCAAACCTGATGGGCCTCCTGTGGCAGCAGATGATCTACCACAGGAATCCCATGTGTAGTTTATATCGCTTGTTTATAGTCATTAATTGTGTGCGAGATGTAGAAAGTAATTCAGGATATGTTTGTTTAGATACGTGCTATCGGCATGGCGTCTCCTGATTTACTACATTTAGTGGAAAACTGCCCTACAGGATCAGAAACACTCATCGCTCGTATCCTCAACATCATCACTGACAAAGGTAGCTTTTTCGTTGTTTTACATAAATAATTCATTCATTTTTATTTTTATTTTAAAATAATTTTTACTCCCCATTTTCCATTTTATCGTGTTGTACAAGTTGTATTCTAAGTCTATCCCTTGCCATTTTTCCATTTCCATTTCCATTCCCTTTCATTCATCATTTGTTTGTTTTTCATCTACTGCAGTCACGCCCTCGCCTGATTTAGTCAAGAGGGTCAAAGATCTCTACCACAGACGTGTATCTGATGTTCGTTTCCTGATCCCTGTGTTAACGGGACTTGAGAAGCAAGAGATCATCGCTGTGCTCCCTAAACTCATCAAACAATCACCCAATGTCGTCAAAGAAGTGTTTAATAGGCTCCTGGGGTGTTTTCACGGTAAGTCATTGGTGAAACAAAGCGTTTGATATTTAAAACTGGCCCCTTTGTCGCCATAAAACGCTATATACAAGAGCCTCTGGCTCGGGAGAGTTTGGCAATGACTCCCCGCGTTATCGAAATAAAAAATATAATACTTTTACCTTTTTATCTTCAAATTCTCCTCATTCACTTTACTATGATTTCTATTAAACGTATATCTCCATTATAGCAATTACTTTGCGTCTCTTAGACTTTCTCAAAGTCCTTAAGTTAGCGAGCATCTCTAATGAGTTAGCGATTTGCACGTGGTCTACCTGATATAATCATACCTAGGGCGGACTCCAAACCTTTTGGCTTACATTAATCAAATTTTCGACTTTTTTAGTCATATTCTAATTGACAAGAGCCAAAAACCCAAATGTATAGAAGTTTTGGAGGTCGCGATGACATGAAGTCCACCCTGATGGCTATACTGCACTGCGCATGCTCCTTACATTTTACTACATTCTCAGGTGAAGGCAAGGTATCAGGCACCAGTCCCTTGAGTCCATCTGAGCTACTTGTAGCTCTTCACATGATCGAACCTTCAAAGAAAGCAAATGCAAACGAGTCTAAAGGAGACATACGATCAGTCATGAAAGGTGAGCCGGCAGTACTTAGTCTGCTCCGTATGAAATAAATAAATTCTGTCATCATAGACATCATTAACATTGATATCGTTATAATCATAATCAGCAGCAAGATCATGTACAGTATGATCATCAACATCTTCATCATTGACATCGTCAGTCACCATCCGCAACATAATCATGTATCATCGACAACAGTGTTTACCATCTGTTAATCACCATCAAAATTATCACCACCTTCATCATCACCATCATCATCAGTAGCATCATCATATATCATCATAACCATCACACCCTTGTCATCGACATCATCTGCAGCACCATGTATTTATCACCACAACAATTATCACCAGTAGTAACAGCATGTATCATCGTGATGATGCCCATCGTCATCAACATTATCATCAACATCATTTACCACCGTCATCATTGTCCAATAGTAAAACAGACGCTAATAGACAGACAGACACATTATTTTAACTCTTCCATACCCTGAATCTTATTGTACAGCTATCAGATACTGTTTCGATGAAAAGACCATCTACACACAAGAAGTGCTGGCTATCGTGCTGCAGCAGTTGATGGAAGTCAATCCTCTACCAACGTTATTCATGAGAACCGTAAGTTAACTAAAGATAGGTGTTTGCTTACATTGTGTGCGTAAACTAGTTTAGGGTAGAAAACCCACCCCATCACACCCCGAATGCGAGCAAGAAGAAAAAGATACGTATCTCAACGTCTTTATGCGTGGAAGGGGGACCAAAATGTTGCGTGTAGGAAGCAAAGTGGACACTCTTTAACACGGCATAATAACTACCTAACTATAATCACAATGAAAACACTTTACTTAGGCCCCGTCCACCTATGCCGGATAAATTTGAATCCGCAACATTCACACCCAAACAGAAAAAAAGTTTTCCGTCCACACATGAAAACGGGTAAAATGTTTCGCGTCCACACTAGTTCGATCAGAGGCGGCAAAAAAGCTTCATTGCACATCTAAGCATGCATCGAAACTAAAATTGAGCCCGCGGTGAATTTTTAGCCTTCCCGCCATGTTCTCATGACAATCATGACGTCATCGTATTCGAAAAATTTCGGATACGAAATGTTTTCCGTCCACGCTAACATGGCTAGCCGGCGTTTTCAAATTGTTCCAATCTGGAAACCGTATTCGAAAAAATTCGTTTTCGGCGAAGAATTGTTCCAGGTTCGCCCCAGGTCTAGTGTGGATGGTAGCCCTAACCAAAAAATAAAAATTCGGATTCAAATTAATCCGGCATAGTGTGGTTGGGGCCTTAATTAAAGAGAATAAAACAGATAAAGTCTCCTTCACCCAAGCACCTGGTCCTCCTGCTTATTGTGTGTTTGTAGGCAGGTTTGTCTTAGACAAATGTGTCAGTACAATGAAGAACGAAATCCTCTGTTGATGATACCAGTTTGATAGGATACCTAGCTATCTCCCTGAGATACAGTTTGAGCATTTTCATTACTATCAATCTCCACAGGTAATCCAGTCACTGAGTATTTGCCCAAGATTGATCGGATTCGTCATGAATCTCTTATCAAAACTCATTACAAAACAGGTAGTTTGGAAAATCAATAGAATTCGCCCGTTGTCCATCTTCATTCCCTTTCTCTTCCGCTACCTTCTTCCTCCTATGCTTGTCCCTTTCCTTTCCTTTCATCTTTTCCTTTCACCTCCTGTGCTTCCCCTTCTCCCTCCCTATTCCCATTCTCTTCCTTCCATTCTCATCCCACATTTAACCTCTATTTTTCTCCTGGTTCACTGAAGGTGCAGCCCCCTTATACTTGTTTTATGAAGGTAACCCTTTGTACCCTGTGGCCAACAAACATCCCGCCTTCGTTCAATATCTCCTTCATTGTCATGTATTACATACTAAGGCTTATCAGCAATCTGTTACTTTTTCTTGTATTAGGTCTGGAAGCAGCCTAAAGTATGGCAAGGGTTTGTCAAGTGTTGCCAGGTTTGATTGATAACATTTATTAATATATTACTTTATTATTCATTAATATTATGCTCTGATGATCACTTTAGAAAAACGTCTGCGCATGCGTACTTGGTTATAGCTTGTTTTTAAGAAAGTCAAGGGTGATTTATTAAGAAAACATGCCTGTTTTCCACAAATGTACAAAATATTGTCAGTCAGTAGTTAAAGTCAAAGTAGAACAGAAAGTATAGCAATATAGAGAGAAAAATGCATAGAAGCCAAGTGGAGTAAAACTGCTTGCAGTAAAGTTTTTCCAGGCAGTATTTCAAACCAGGAAAAGCACAGGTCTACGAATTCGATCGAGATTAAACTCTAATTTTTTGGCTCGCACTTCACAAGTCTCCGAGCGGCAGATATAACAAAAACGCACAAAATATAACTCGTGTCCTGATTGGCTAATACTCTTGATAGATTTTTAAATGTTTATTTCTGTTCATTTTCAGATGACAAAGCCACAGTCTTTCTCTATTTTACTCCAACTTCCTCCACGTCAACTGGAGAGCGCTTTCGAGGTAAGATAGTCTCCCTCGCAGCCGTCTCTAGTGTCGTCACGCAACGCTCCCTCCCCACTAACTTAGTGCGTGACGACACTAAAAACGGCTGCGAGGGAGACTAGAGGTAAGAAGACATTAACGGAAAATTAAACACAAAATATTTTTCTAAGAAAAAATACTCAATCTTAATCAGCATAAGAAAAGGTAGTTGCGTTTGATTTGTAATAAATGTTGCGCGCTTTACCAAGGTTTATTCAAAGATGTCATCAAAATCCCATCGCACCGTTATCGTATCCTATGACCACAGAATCAGCTCCAAAACTTATGATTTTTTGCTTTGTTATACCCGCAGATATGTCCTGAATTGCGTGACAATTTGGTAACACATGTACAATCATTCACTCCACATCAGGTAACACATTTCATTACAATGTAACTTGTCACTCTTCTAATCTCTCTTCGTTTTTACTACTGCATCTCCTCTACGCCCACCAGTTGCTCGTTCTTGACCTACTGACACCTTAAAGATGGGTGCGCAAATCTTGGGCGTGGGGGTGGGGGGCATTCCTTCCTCCTGGAGGTTGTCCTACTTGACCCTCTAGTGCATCTAAAGCCTTGCTAATTTACATCTTTCTTATCAGAGAGCGCACATACCAAGATCAGTGCTCCAGATCCTTGACAAGGAAAAGAAAATCGAACCTGAACAAATAGATAAAGAACAAGTGGATCCCAAGCAAGATAACATTGAGATCAAAGACGAATTATCCACCAAAAAATCCCAATCACAATCGATTGAAGACCGGAAGGATCGACGGAAATCTCGTCGGTCTCATTCGGGATCGCCGCCACTGAAAAAGGAGCGAAAGGATCACGGAGAGGTGAGCGATAGTGAAGGAGAAATAGAGGACTCTGAGACAGAAGCAGTACATGTTAAACAAGAACCTGTTTGACCGACCGACTCGAGGTCAGCATAACCTGTGTGATCGACCAATTCAAATCAAACGTGAATCTGTTTGACCGATCGCACAAGTGGAAGATCAACTTCTTCAACCGACTTGAGTCCAACATGAACCTGTTTGACCGACCACCTTAAGTCAAGCAAGAACCTGTTTGAAAGACCACCTAAAGTCAAAGGACAACTTGTTTGACCGACCAACTGCAGTCGAATAACAAAGTTTGCCCGATTTACGGATTGACTCCAGTCTGTTTGAACGACCACAAAAAAACGCTTTCGATCACACTAGCAAGATTTGAAATCTTAAAACCCATTGTAAATAAAAGCTGAAAAGCTGAAAGGCGACCAGTAAAAAAACATTTCATATTCTTTAGATTTGTGAACTTGAGTTTCCTCTCCCCTCCCCTCCTCGAAGACTAGTATCATTCATTTACTTCCGGTTAGTTGTTTCAGTGACGTAATTCCTTGTTTAATGACAGTAATGATCGTGATGACTGTATTATCTCGTGTGATTTTTGTGAAGATTGTGATGGCGTTTGCGTAGGATTGGCATGTCTTGACGACTTCTATTACTGAAATTAATTCACGTATAAGTAGTTTAAGATGAGCTAAGCAGGATTATTGACGTCATTCGTACCTCTTTAATATTTGTTTAACTGACTGACTACTGATTGGCTTACTGTGTCTGTAGGTCATCCAGATCGTCAGACCATCTTGTCAACTACGAACTCCTTTATTTATTATAAATTTATTCAATTTTCCATACCATCTTTTCATTCCCACTCCTCTCTTCCCATTTGGAGCTTTGCAGTCGTCTAGCAAAGGCCCTGGTCCATCGTTTTTTTTAGGTCGGAAGGTTATCAGAGATGAATGAACCAACATATCTTACACACAGTTGCAAATGGACTAGCCTATGGAAAGTATGAAGAAAATTTGAATTCATAAATCAACCTGAAATACTACTAGAGATTTTTTCGTACTGATTAAATTCTAAAGAAGGTGTGTTATTTTGCTATAACTGATAAAATCTCATATAGCTTGCAAGCCACTTGAGCGAGACCAAAGCAATCAATTAAAAATTCCCTTACATACGGTGTGCACTCTGGTGTGCACTGGATTGGGTAATAATACTAGTAACATGAAACGCTATACCAAGAATGGTTGTAATACTATCCCTAAACGAAATATCCTTTTGACTTTTGATTCATTCAGTTCAAAACATGCTCGGTATGCCATTATAAAGGAGTGCTGGACCAGAACACTGTTGTTTTGAGTCAAGCTGTTAAATAAGACAATTCGTTTGCTCTTCTAATAGTGGTTGAATTTTGGCTAGAAAACAACTGGAGCAACTGTTCTTTGAGGTTGAAGTCTTTACAGCACTGTAAACAAGTCGAAGAGTTTAGTTTGGTGTGACGATAAACGAACGTAACATTTACCAAATTATTGAAGTCGTCGAATTTGCACAACATGTCACGCTACAAGACCGTCTTCTTACCAAACTTCTTCTTCTTTTGGAAGTTCATTAGGCAAGTCATCGTTTGGTAGCAATAGTAAGTTTGGTTCAACTACTACCAGGACGTCCTCAAACTCTGGAGGTAAAGAAACCTTTTCCATGACCTTTGGAGACAATGAACTGAAGAAGTCCAAGAAAACTACACATACCTCGACAGATGGTTCAACGAAGAGCGGTGGAAATCAAAATATTCTTAAATCGACTCGAATAAACATTGACCAAGAGAATATACCCGACTTTGCAATAGCAAGACCGAGAATTTTGCCAGTCCTGAAGCCACAAACATGGGAAAAGTCTACCAAGGATATGTTGAGGAAGATTGACCCTAAAAAGCCTTCAGATGTTCTGTACTTCCCTGTTAAAACCCTCCCAGGAACAACTCTTGGGTATACCCTAGCTATCGTCAACGAAGAGGGTTCACTTCACTACATCCTACGCAGCTATCTCGACGCCTGGAATATCCCAGAGAAAGTACTTATGGATGTTGCTATTAGAAACCTTGAGCATCGCCTTGAAAACCGTGGTTCAAAGCTATGGAAGCATAGCAAAGCTGGTGTTTATTACCTTGATAATCTAGGATCGGTATCTGCATCTGTCATCCTCTTGCCCCAGTTTCTTGATGGCTTAGATGTGGAAGAAGGAGAGCCGGTGATTGTAGTCCCTACTGGCGACATCTGCATGGTTGGTGGGTCCAAGAGCGAGACACAGTTGTGTATAATGGGTGAGATCGCTTTACGCTACTCTAAAGATCCCCAGCGCTTTAACATCAAGCCTCTGAGGTTTTCCAAGAACAGGTTTCATGAGTATTCGCCAAAGATGTACGCAAAGGAACACAATGTTCCTTTGACCCTGGAAGAAGTCAGGACAATTAGGTTGAGACTAAAGCCTCTCAAAATTAGCCGACAAAAATAACACTGGTCATTGAAACAGAGATATTGGGAAAGCATAATTTTTATTACGAGATAAAATACATAAAGCTTAGATGATAGAGGTAATGTCACGATTTGGTGAGTTAAAAGTTAGGGATTAACTAAAGATAGTAGAGGATAACGAGACTTGTTTTGATGACTCGAGCCACCATGTGTGACGAGTGACTGACTATTATATTTGCATGACGAGTTTAATAAGGTTAATCCATGCAAGTCTAATAATAAACTTACTCTAAGTAAACATCCTTTGTCCGTCCGTATAATAAAGGGTAAAAATGAAGTGATTTAGAAGCTTTGAATTAATTTCCCTTCAGGGTCACGGTCAGACTGAATAAAGCTATCCGTATTAAGCTAATAGGGAAGTGAAAGATGAATGAAAGTTTGCTTTTAGGCTCTTGTACGAAAACTCTATCCAAATAAGGCCAGAGATGAAGCGTGCGAAAATTAGGAACAATAACGTCACCATAAACATCCTTCGCTTTTCAACATTTATATGGATGCAAAGATTTCGCCTCGTTCTTCCTTTCTTTATTGCTAAATGTTATAGTATTGAAAAGTTACCCGAATGATAACGAATATGGACTGACGTCACGGGCTCCCCTTTCCCGCGCTTTTTATAATCACGTGACGCCAATTTTGATCTTAAAACAGGAAGATCTTGAATTTTACTTTCTTCGAGTGAAATGGAAACTGGGATGTGCGTTTGATTTCGTACTCGCAAATTATATTTTGAATTAGAATTAGGTCACTGGTTTTGTGAAACTGAGAGAATCAAAGAATGTCATTCCCCCAAGGTTCATCACTGGTACTGCGTTTTCACTGTGATCTCTTGTTTTGGGACCACCCTATCAGAGCTGAAACTGCTTAAAGAATTTTTCGTGCTTTTTCTCGACAATTTTAAGATGTCTGGGTTTTTCGTTCTCCATCCGAATGAAAAGGTTGTTACTTATACCAACTTCAGTTAAAATTAGCTCCATCTGATCTATTTTAATAAGAGCTTTACTGCGGTATCACAGTGCTGGTGGAACAATCACAACAGAACTCTGCTCTAAACTAAGTGAAAGCCAAAATATCAAATTGGAATTTAGGAGTTGTTTTTTAAGAAGGGAACGAGGAAAACTGGAGAACCTGAAGCAAAACCCTTGAAACAAAGGAGAGAACCAACAAACAACTCTACTCGCATACGACACAGAGCACGGCAGTACTGGAACATGGGTTGCATTGGTAAGGGCATGGCATTAGCAGCACAGGCCACCTGTGCTTTGTATCTGGAGTTACCTGGGCGAAAGAAACATGCCCTTAGATAAAGCATGGCTTACAACGGCACCACTTGTAAAGTTAATGTAAACCAAAACTAAAACATTTTTTATTAACATTTTCCTATTTTGTTTTACTTTTACAAATTGATTTCCACTTTGAAAAAAACTGCTAAAAGCAAAGCAAAAAAAAAAAAAAAAAACAATGGGTGCCAACCAATTACCATGGTTACATCAGGTCATCACCATGGCAACAGTACCTCACTACAGTATGACATAGAGACGTTGACTCTTGAATCGCAAACTTGATAGTTAGTGAATTTCAGATGGGTGAAAATGTCTTCTGGTAGGCTTTTTGCATTTTAATGGTTGTAACAACGACATTTCTATGATATAACACATGAGAATTTTTTTTATTCACATTACCTCGTAGCTTCGTAGAATTATAATATTACGATCATCTAGGTACTTTTTATTAGTTTGTTTATCCTAATGTAAACCTGTTAGATTTCTTTTAGTGCTGCTAATGTGTTCTTCAGGAGTTGGTTGTGCGCCTGTTGTTAGAAACAAAAGAGTTCAACAGTCAGCCTGAAAGCAGGGATGGTGATGGACATTAAGATTGCACATGCCTGAATCAACAAATAATACTATGGTGTACAAGATAAAATTTGAAAAACTTAATATTTCAAAATCATCAGAATAAATAAAATCATTCCTACCTTTGCATGCTTTAATTCTAGCTCAACTAGCTCAGTCTAAAGGAAAAAAGAAAAAATCGCATCACATTTTGACCTCCTCCTATTCCTTTCCTCATTCTTCCCATAAAATTTGTAACAACAATTTTTTGTTCCAACAGGGTTTGTGCTGAGGTAACCACTTAAAATTTGAGGACTATTCAAGGACCCAAAAATGAAAGTTCAAGGAGTATGTTCAGCTAAATATGGCCGACTTTCAGATTTTCCAATCTTTTTGACTAGATCTATTTCAGAACCATGCAAGTAATGATCAAAGCAAAAATTCAAGGAATTTTCAAAGAGTTTTGCTAAAATCATTCATAAAAGATTCAAGAGCTTTTCAAGTGCCCTTGAAAATGTGAATTAAATTTAAGGAGTTTTCAAGGAGTTTAAGGAGTAGTACGAACCCTGTTCCAAATAATGAATGGACGACCAAATTGTGACCAGTCAATGTAACACCTCAAGGGGACTGGCGTAAGAGGAGCTCAGCTGGAAAACATCCAGTTTGGCACAGTGTTATTTTAAGCCCCATGTGACTGCTAGCAGGTAAAAAGGATTAATCAAAAATGGTAGGTATAATAACTCACCAAGTTCTTTCTAAACTGCTGTACACGTCTCGACTTGAAGTCAGTCAATTCCTGTCTTGCAACTTCTGACATGTTGTCGAATTTCTCACTAGCATTTTGCTGCGCACTTTCAGCCTGAATAACAAAGGAAAAAAGGGTTTAAACCATGAGTTCTTGTATAAATGTCTGAAGAAAGTCCTGAAACAGAGATTGCACTAAATAGTCAGACTGGGTCTTGGGAACTAAATATCTCATCTTGTCTTTTTTCACAGCTCCTTATATCATTACTATACTTCTTTACTCTGACAAAGGACTGGCGTCCAAAACGTCATTTTTAAAAATCTTTTCATAGTGTAAAATATACCCTTATCTCATAACTATACCATGAACAGCCTTCCTCACTATAAGTTTATGGTGAGGACTGTGATGAAAACCCTCGCTTGGGATTTTCAAAAAATTATAACATTTTTGACTACTACTTACAGCAGCAACTTCCTTATTTTTTAACCTAGCCTTGTCCAAAGTCTTGTTGGCATTCTCGTATTCTGAAAGACACTTGGCTCTACGGTAAAGAAGATCTTTGGCAGCTTCAGTATCTCTCAGATAATACCGTAGCAAGTCTACAAGTTTAAGGTCCTCATCGGAAGCCACTCTTCCCTCAAGCTTGCGAGCTCTTTCGAAGTAATCAGCAGATTTATTGAGGAACTTGTCTAAGCCAGTGTACTCGCTGGTGCCCATAGCTGCTACTCCCGTTGAAATCTTGATAAAAGTATCAGCACAGTTTTTATGGGATCTAGTCATCTGGTCTCCTTTACGTGTGGCATCCTTCAATCTATGTTAAGAAATTGGGGCAATGGTTAGATTAGTACTCAGTAACCAGATCCAATAGAAAATGCAATATTTCCTGTCAGACTCTAAAATAGCAGCTTACTTATTGTGGTACTCTACGAGAAACTTCTTCTCACTCTCAAAGAACTCATCAACATCCTGATAACAGAAGAAAATAAACAATTTTTATATGTCTCTATTTCTCTATTAAGGTCCCTCCCTCCCAATCCCCCTAACAAGCCCCCAGTCCAAAAGCACTAAGAATCAAAAAGTCCCAAGGGGGCGAGGGTACTTAATAGAGGAAATACAGTATACTCTTTGGCAACAAAGCATTTGACAATACTACTGCTACTGTTGTTGCTGTTTTGTCACTAATGATGCTGTTGCTGTTTCTACACCTACTATTGTTGTTCTTGCTTTTGTTTATTTGTTGTGTTGTAACTATGGATGACGTCATTGTTACAGTTACTACAGTTGTATCTGCCATAGTCGTTGTTGCTGTAATTGCTGTTATTGCTGCTGTTGTTGTTTCTCATGAACTAAGCATTGATTCTTAATAATTTTTCCCTTTTACTATTATTAGTTTTCTAAACAATTCACCTTTTGACTTGACAGTAGCACTTCATCAACTCCTTTCGCCAAACCTTTGAACAGGCCACCTAGTTTTTCCTTCTTATTCTTGCCACGCACATTCAACTAATAACAACACAGATAGTTTAACACACATTTCCTAAAGAGCAAATTAATGACAGAGTAACAAAGATAGAGTATTCTGTCTTTACCTCTCCTTTGTATTCCAGGAATACTTTGAAGTTGCTGTCTTTTCTCAAACTGGGATGGGATGCGATGCGTGTCAGAAACACCTCATGCATTGCAACTGTTTTCTTGAATGTGGCAAGGTATTCACTAAAACAACAAGAATATGCTATTCACTATGAACTTCGGGATTTGCAAAAGTATTTGTACCAGAATAAAGTATATTTGACTTACGCTTCTAGTTCCTGTTTCATTTTCTGGAATTCTTCCTTGGTCATAGTATTTTCACCTGCAATCAAAGAATCAAAACACTTTTATTTTAATATATAAATATAAAATATGATTGGGATACAGTGGCATTTCTACAGAGTAGCACTTAATCTATTGAATTCCAATTGGAATTTATGAGTTGGTTTTAGCAGAGGAAGGAAAAATTGCAGAACCCAGAAAAAACTCAACCCTTGAAGCAGGAGAGAACCAACAAGCAACTCTACCCAGTTACAACAACAAATCTGGGAATCAAACCCAGTTTGCCTTTGTGAGACGCAAGCACTCTCACTGCTTAGCCACCTATGCTTTCCAGTAACAGTATAAACTGCTTGCACATAGCTGAAGTGATTCACAGTTCATTCATGTCTTAATTTTTGAATACCAACCTTCGCCAAGCTTTTGCAGCTTTTCTCGTGACACATCAAAGTCTGGTTTTGGTGGAGCTGGTGGAATCTAGATGAACAATGAAATGATAAATTATACAAAATAATGATTAATCCATTAAAAATCCTAAGTATTTACTTTATTTTTTAATAATTAATAAGTTTATTTATCACATCAAAAGTACAAAAACTAGAGCGCAAACAATATAACTGTGAAACTTTAGTGTTACTAAATAGTGCAATGTTATACAAATTCTATTTTTTTCTATTGTTTAATATTAGTACTATTTTGTACTATTTAGTAATAAGTATTTCACGGATTAATGGTTTGTACTCTATCATCAAACACCAGCTATAAATAATAAATAAAGCTAAATTATATTTTATCGATGAAATAAAAAAGTTTTCAAAACATACAAGATCAAAAAGTTGTCAATAAATTCAACCTTATCAACCGGTTTCTTATTATGAATGATGATAATACACATATTTAATGTGTTTTAACTGCATGTTTTTCTTTTAAAACAGTTATGATATATTGTTTATTTAATACAGTAACTTCTTATCTTCTGCCATAAATCAAAATACACTTACAATTATTCCAGCGTATTCTTCATTATCAACCAAACGATCGTGCAGCCAAATAAACTCCTCATGCTCTCTGACTACGTTAAAATCACTCTCCTTAAAGTCTGGTAGTGTAGTCTAAAGACAAGAAGAAATATAAGTCGTAGAACATGATACACCCTCTCCCCTGATTTAGTCAATCAGCCAAAAGATCGAAAGAGAAACGACTGGTTTTACCTTCGTATGGACGGTGAATTTTACCCGATCTCTCTCACTTAAAGCATCTGAGATATCCACTACAAGTGATGTATCCGTGGAGAGGTCAACTGATTGAGTTCGACTCTAGAAAGACGTTAAAAAAGTATGGAAAATTAGAATACAATGTTGGTAAGAAACACAGCCTATCACTGACAGACACCAGAACTTATTCAATCATTCCTCTTCTCTACCTTTTCGTCTTCAAGTATATCCGAGCTATCTGCAGCGTCCTGTGTTGGATAAATAATATGGATGATTATCAAGGGAATTAGAAGAAAGAAGGTAGTTTTTCTCAGCTGTTTTTTAGAGGTGCTCACTTACCATCATGGTGGCCGATGTGCTTTGCTCTCCTCAAGGTATCACGTGACACTATAAGAGAGGGCTCAATGTTATACCCCACCCTTCCCTACTGGGGTCGTAAATCCAACTCAAACTTTCTTAAACCTTTAAAAATATCTTAAATTAAAACAACTCGCAATCTTAATAGTGCAAAGTGCTCTAAGGTTTAAATCAAGCTCAATTTTCTGGCGGTAGAGTTGAAACTCTTTTGCTATGATCAAATTGAAGGAAATTATATAAAAATTAAAAAAAGTTTTTGATAAATGATGACCTTAATAAAAAATGTTAAACATAAACAAAGATAACAAAAGATTTATTGTTATTTGCCAAGTTGTACAAATGAAATAAAATAAAATAAGATATAGAATAAAATTATGAGAACCTCGGACACAGGAAGCCCGTGAAAGATTTTTGTTATTACCCAGAAACCAATGGGATCACTTGGTAACTAAGAAAAGACAAGACAACATGGCGGACACTACTGAAGGTGAGTTTGAAAAGACCAACCAAACAAACCAATTTTTCTATCTTTATCGTTTCTTTTATTACTTTAAAGTGTATTAACGTTTTTTTGATATAGCTGCGCCTGAGCAAGCACCACAGGCTCCTCCAACAGAGGAAAATAACCAAAGTAAACCCGAGGTGAATTTTCAACTTTCATTTGTCATGTGGCTTCTTTCAAAACGAATTTGTTTTAGCTTACGTAGGAAATTTTGTAGCTGTTTTCTTCTGGGAAGGCAATAGTATGTTCCTTCTTATGATTTTTTATAGTTTTTCCTTTTGTTTGTTTGTTGTTGTTTCTTCAAGACATTGTTACCAAAACTACTATGCATAGTAAAAAAAGTGTGCATAAGCTCAAATTAAAATATGAACAGGAAAATACAGGGAAACACAACGTAATATTCAATCTAATTCATCAATATATGTCACTCACCCCTGGGCTTTTTTCATTCTTAATATTTCACATTTAAGTCCCTTCCCTAAGCCATGCGTTTTGGCTTTTGTATGGCCCTAAAACACATAGTTTTGGCAAAAATCTTACCTAAATACACACTCTTCAGTTGAGCACACACAAAAAACACACACAAGATGTAAATGGTTGCATTTAGTCTGCTGGTTATGACTAACTGCTTTACTGGTTTTTTTTACTATACTGTAATTAAATTCAGCTGAGTTTCATGAGGGTTTTTGATATATATCTCAAAAATCCAGTATGAAATGATCTTTTACTAGTAAAACCTTACCTTTTTTATCTTTTATTTAACAGGCAATGGAAACATCTCCACATGCCGAGATAGGCTTGACTGAAAACTTACAGGTAGCTTAAGACTCATTAATAGGCCGATTAATAGAAGGGTACCATTTAAAGTAATTTAAAGTAATTTGATAAATGTCACTATGTGTTAAGTAAATTCTGATTTTCAAATTTCCAAATATTTTATGGGTTTGCAACCTTGCACTTCAAAGTCAGGTAGATCACTTCTGTTTGTCTTGTGTGTTTTCTTTCTTCCTTCTTTCCTTACTTAACAGTCTTCATATCCAATTGAACAAGTAATCACAACTAACTGCTGCCATTTCAATAATGGCAAATTCATAGTTTGTAGTCACTTTGACAATTAGTTCTTTAAGGGCTTGGGTTGAAGAACCAGATAAGATTTTTGTGCAACCTTTCACTTGAAATATGCCCTCAGCAAGATTGGACCTATGAAGTGCAAGAAGAGTGTTAGCATACCAACATCTCTATATTCTGTCGTAAGGTATGATAACAGTTTTTAAGAGTGTAAAGCATTTTTATCATAGAAAGTAATAGAAAAAGAAAAAGAAGAAGTTGATAAACCAACAAAACCAAAGGTAGACTTACAGTCCTTACCAACAAGGGCATACCTTGACCAAACTGTTGTACCTATTCTTCTTCAAGGCCTTGCAACTTTGTCAAAAGAAAGGTGAGCTTATTGTTCTTTTTTCTCCTAACTCATGCTATGCCCTGTCCTACTGAGGCCTAGCTATACTAATATTTTGTTCATTTTCAGACCACCAAATGCAATAGAATATCTGGCCACTTATCTTCTGAAAAACAAATCACAGTTCGAAGACAATGATTCTTAAAGAATGTATTGTAACATGATTTGCTTTTTGAACTGTCTACTGTACATATATATATGAGTTTCCTGGGAATATACATCTTGTGACTTAAATAAAGTACTCTTTTAAAAATCTAAAAAGTCTGTTTTATCTGCTGATGTAAGCTAAAAAAGGTTGTTATCTAGTAGAAGAGGGGTTGCTTTTATCTTTGACCATGTCTCCAGAAGTCGTCGCGAGCCTCCTTAATTTGTACCCAGAATTCCTTTTGGTCTTTAAACATTCAAAATGGCCGCTTTATAAACGTTGGGGCTGACAAAAAGTTAAAAATTAGATATTTGAAGGATTTGGGGCTTTATATTCCTGTCCATGTTGCGACTTATAACTCTGGATGCGAATAACACCTTACTAAGGGTTCGTGGAAGTGTTGGCGAACTCTACAGTAAAACAGCTCAAAAATATGGCCTAAACTTTGATGCCAAGCCATTGGACAAGGAATTTAGAAAATCTTATACGATTTATTACAACAAATATCCCAATTTTGGAGTTCGGGATGGTATTTCTACTAATGAATGGTGGTCCAAAGTCGTAAGCAAAACCTTCAAAAAAGTGGGCTGTGAAGATGAGCAAGCTGTTCAAGACATCGCGAACTTTCTGTATACTGAATTCACTCATGCATCAAAGTGGGATGTATTCCCCGAGGTTAAGACAGTATTACAGCATCTTAAATCCAAGGGATTTACTCTAGGAGTTGTGTCAAACTTTGACGAACGGCTACCAAAGATTTTGGACAGCTTAGATTTGTTCAAATATTTTTCATTCGTTTTGTGTTCTACTGAAGTTAAAGTTGCTAAACCATCGCTTGAGATATTTCAGCTCGCTCTTGAACGAGGTGGAGCGAGTCCTAAAGAGGCTTTACACGTTGGAGATAATATTAATCTCGATTATTATCCATCGATAAATGTAGGCATGTCTGCTTATCTTGTTGATAGATATAAAGACTCAAATGCCAATAGATCTGGGATCGCTCCAGATCATGTAATACCAAATTTGAATCCTTTAATGAATCTGTAACTCGTTTAATGTCTTCTTAAATAATTTGCGTTAGTAATAAAATATCTTCCAATAAAAGCGGTCGTGAGATTTCTTTATTTTATTCTTGCGAAAAATCGGAGTGAAACGGGAAGCGAAGGAAATGGTTTGGGCTTCCTGTGGTCCAGAGTGTAGCCTGGTGACCGGTGCTATGATTAAAATGGCGGAACGATAGTAACTGAATTTCCATTGTCCTTCGAGAAGACATCCTTCGAGAAGACATCCTTCGAGAAGACATCCTTCGAGAATACTTCATTTAAATGCTGCTATGATTGGTTTTAAGATCTGTTTTCTCTACTAAGACATTGCTTTAAAACCTGTTGATACTTCTGCTGTAAATCAAAGGTTCATTTCTTCTCCTGAGTCGTACAAAATGTCATCAGAGTACGGCAAGTGGACAAAGTCTTCTTCTAAAACACCGCCAGATTCCTTTTGGTTTAGAGAACAAACTAGCACTAAATGGAGTCCTAAAAGCGATGATTCAGACCAAAACTTTGAATCTGACGAAGAGAACGTAGCAATGGAGACAGATTGCATGATGGACATCAAGAATTTGAATGGGACAAACAGACAAGGACCAAAGTTTATCCTTAAAACTCCTTTGTTATCAAGTGTGATGGCCAGCAATGCTCAGCAGAAATCTCCTCAGTATAATAGTAAGTATACTCTCTCAGGAACGAGCTCTAAATCTCTTGTAGTTGGCAGACCTATGAGAGCCGTAGGACTTAAAGACATTGACTTGACGAAAAATGCCAGAGCTGAAGAGATAAGACGAGCTAAAGTAGCAAATAGATGTCAAGATAATAGAAATATAATCAATCCAATATCACATTACTCTACACTATCCATCCCTTGGCCCATTAAAAAGGAGAAAAGCAAAGCAAGTGGTTACCATAGAAACATCTATGGGATTAATAATGTTGGCGTTGATGATGATATTCCGAATACACCTCCACCAGAGTATAGCACTCTAGCCCTTCCAGGGAGTGAAAGCTTACCTAATATTACTATTGATAGTAAAGGATCCAATGTTGGGACTCAAAATAGCCAACTGTCCAAGTTAATGTTGTATTCAGAATTCATTGTAGAAGATAAAAAGTGTGATGGAAAACTCAAAAACCAAGGACAATATGATGTGATAGAAATTACTGATGATGAGGATAATGATCCTGTCACTGCTTCATTTTATGAAGACTGTAAAAGTACCCTTGATAATCAGTTGCCATGCCGACAGCGCCACATGGAAAATAAATCTCCATCAAAGGGGTCTAGCTTGAACTATTTTAGTGATAATGATGATGATGACAAGATGGAAGGTACAAAGCCACCTACTGATCAATATGAAGCAAGAACGAATGTGGATAAATCACTACAGAATGAAAAACAAGTGAAAATAATGATATTCATTTTGCTAGTGTTATTCATAGTAATAATATCTTATCTAAATTTCAATCCCCTTGGCTTGTGTCTTGAAAGTGAGTTTCAGGTCAACCTCACAGGACTTGAAGAAGATCTTCAACAAGAATTCTATGGACAGCACCTTGCAAGAAGGGTGCTGCTATCATCATTAAAGAGCCACGCCCAAGGAAAGAGAAACAAGCCATTGGTATTGTCACTACATGGCTGGACAGGGACAGGAAAAAACTATGTCAGTAGAATCATTGCCAAACATCTCTTCAAACATGGAGCTCAGAGTAGTTTTATTTACAAGTTTATTGTCCCACTACATTTCCCACATGTTGGTGATGTTAAAATCTACAGGCAACAACTGCGACAATGGATCATTGGCAATGCTACCGAGTGCAACAAAGGAGGCCTGATTATTTTTGACGAGATGGATAAAGTTCCAGATGGGCTTGTGAGCATCTTGAAGCCATTTCTTGATACAAGATCATTGAAGTCTTCTCTTAACTTGAATAAATTGGTTTTTGTTTTTCTTTCCAATTCTGGTGGACAACTGATAAACAAATATGTATTAGACCATTACAAACAAGGATATGCAAGAGAGACTATTGACCTTGTCAGCCTTGAAGGGCTACTACACAGATATGCAGAGACTAATCCAAATGCATGGTACACTGAACTACTAAAATCTGAAGTGATAGACTACTTTGTCCCATTCCTACCTCTGGAGAGATCACATGTAAAACAATGCATACGCAGAGACATGAAGACCAAGGGATATATCATACTAGAGAGGATGGTCACCGATGTAACAGATGAGATGAGCTATTTTCCTCAGGACTTTCAACTTTTTTCAACTTCTGGTTGTAAGAAGGTTTCATCTAAAGTTGATGTAGCCATGGGATGAATTCAACAATTCTAACAATAATTTGTGTTAAAATCCTTTCATAGTTACTAAGGATTTTTTATGTTGTCATTAGGATTTCAGAAATGGGGCTATTAAAGTCTATTCACAGTTACTGTTTAACAATACATTAGTTTAAAAAAAACTATTTTGCAAGAGTATACAAACAGATGGGTATAATTATTTATAACAGTTCCAGGATAATTTTTTTTAATCCTAAAAGAATACTATATTGAAGTCTAAATAAAAATGGTGTGATTGCTAGTAATTTGTTCAACCAAAGCACAGTAAATATTTAACAATATTAATATTCACCAAAGACGAAGGGAAAAGGAGAAGTGAATATTAGTGGAATATTTACCAAGCCACGAGTCTTCAAGCAGCGAGGTAAATATCACCAGAATAACTGAGCCTGAGGGGAAAAAACTAATTAGTATAATTTTAGACTTGAAAATCAGAGGAAAGTCGAAATTCAGGATTAACTTTGGAAAACCTCATATACACTGCTCCACCAGTGATTATCACCTCAGAGTCTCTGGTCGCTCAATCAACCACAGCTCAAGAAACTCTATAGCCTAAAATTATACTAAACTGTTTTATTTTGCTGATGATTGGAGGTCGTTGATTGCATCCACTTACAGCAAAAATACAAAGTTTACTCCACAATAGACCTTCAGAAGTTTTACTCTTTGTCGAACTTTCAGATCTGATTTTTAGTGGATTTACGAATTTCTTATTCAGTTTCATAGTATCATAAATACGTTCTCGAACATTCTTCATCCAGATGGTTCAAGAGGTCATGCAATGGACCAATAGCACTGCTTGTAAACAAGGGTTTCCTAGAAAGGATTTTCATGCATATGTAATATTGCTTGCCGTTTCAGAAACCAATTATTAACATCAACCGTTAATTTCTTGGCACAGGGTAAAATGCATTGTTGTTCATCTGAGTTCCCCACAGCAAATGATTTGTACATTTTTCATTTTTGTACATTCGGCACTTTTCACTGAAGACGACGAAAATGGTGACGACGAGAGTAATACTAGTTTAAACGCCATATATTGGACCATGGGAGAAAAGAGCTTTGAGATTTTGTAAAATTCTTTAACCGAGCAGAAAGTGTAAGCCTTCAACTGACAAGGAGTTGATGGAGGTAATGAAATATTTAAATTTTAATTTATATCGTTAATAATTATTTATAATAATATCTTTATTACACATTGGTATCATCATCATCATCATCATTATTATCATTATTATTATTATTTTCGTTATTATTAATTGTATCAGTGTTAGATGTAACTTAGTCTCCCTCGCATTTGTTTCTAGTTTGCGTGACGACCAACACTAAAAACGGATGCGAAAGAGACTAGACGTAACTATAAGGAAGGTATATGTCTTTCCCTCGTAAAATATCGGTAGGTTCTTCAAGAGAGAGAAGCTTGAATGGTATCATTCAAGGCCTGCAATTAA
Organism: Actinia equina; assembly: GCA_011057435.1. NCBI lineage: Eukaryota > Metazoa > Cnidaria > Anthozoa > Actiniaria > Actiniidae > Actinia > Actinia equina. The sequence continues at coordinate 747,806 of WHPX01001400.1, forward strand.
ACATCCAAGCAGGGTTGTCCAAAGCTGACCAGTTACTTCAAGAGGAGAGAGACATCAAAGCACACGAGAGGGACTTGCTGACAAACAAAGATTTCACATACGGAGTCGAAGTGACTAAACGACGTAAAATTGATTTGCAAAATGGCACTATGTTACCAATTGTCTCAAATGCAACATGACATGTCATTTTCCTTGTAAAATTGCTCTCGACGCAGAAAAACAGAAATGTGCGGTGATGGGGGGTACTCACTACTGCAAAGTTTGTGCCGAAAAGTGCTTCTTGGATAAACACGTAAACGACCCTTATCGCTTCGAGTTGTACATGAAAAAAGAAAAGAGAACCTCAGAAGAGCTAAAGAAGCGCTACGAAGAGGCTGCAAGCAGGAAAACCGCATCGGAAAATGTTTCTGCAGGCCTGAAAACAGATATGAAAAATAGAAAACGAAAATAGAGAGTTTTGTAGGTATTTATCACTGGAAGCCTTGGTGGCCTCGTCTTGGTGCATTTTCAAAACTTCAAGGATTTATTAATTTAAGTAGAAACTCACACGCCTTATCTAAATCAACAAGATCAATGATTTAAAAGGGTTTTCACTCCAAAAACATTGAATTTTGATGTTTATGCAAATTAGCAGCAGCCAGTTACGAAAGTCGTGTATGGCTAAGTTAAAGTGATATAAATTAAAATGCAGTAACCCAAATCAACAACACTACCACTACTGACCACTACTCATAGTTAATAATATTAATATTAAACTATGGTCACACAAATCTAAAATACTCATCGCTGTTTATGTCATCTACCATTGTTTATTCATAGCAAACAAGGCATATGCACCGCAGAAGCCAGGGGAATATTACCAGGGAAGTCCATCTCAATAAATAACTTCGTCCCATCAGATTGCTAGCTCGACTAAAAATATCTCACGCCCTGACTGGTTGGTGCGTATGAATGCTTTCTTCTGCGACTTTATTTATCTCCTCAAAAATATATGGATTCTACAACAAGATCTGCATTACACAACGTCAAGTTTAACACTTTTTTTATTTATTTGAATTGCAAGTTTTGATTCAAATTTTCGACCATTTAACTTAAAGCTGAAAATGAATCTAAGCTCCCTTTAAAAAAAGACAATATCTCAAAGCATGGATATGGAGTTGATGGCCGTGCGAACGATAAGTCGAAGAAAGTTTGACATCGACAGCTTCTTTTATTGATATTTGGCAGTACAACTGAGATCACTTAGAAGATTGGTGGTTAGGCAATCCGATGCTCAGTTATGATATTTGATTTGCTAAGATGTCGATCACATATGGGAAACAATAAACTTGATTTTTCGCTGTTTTAAAGATAACGAATCCAACCTGTATTAGAATCATTTCGAAAAGAAAACTAGTCGGCCGGTTCGTTTCAAGGTATAAAGTCAGAGATCAAGTTTGCTCTTCTTCCCCACGCTACCCACTTGTGGTCTAGAATGTTTGTCGATATGTATTTGATCATAGTTAATATATTAACTATGATTTGATTTAGAAATAGTATCTAGTTTCGTATGCAAGCTGACTGCTCGTTGATTTGACGAGCAAAGTTCTTTGCGTAATTTCCAAGAAATCTATTTTAAACATTGCCACGTTTCTTAACTTCCAAGAAATAGATTTTTTACATATTTACTCAAACAGACCAATCGTATCGCTCGAAGTAAGGGGCGGTTCAGCGTTACTGGGTGACGCTGATCATGATAACTGGGTTGAACAGCGTCAAAAACCCAGTGGGCAGTGGTTTCGCAACACGTTCGAGTGTAGTTAAAGGAGGAAGGACTATTCTACCCGGCGAACATTCTCAAGGTATGACTGATATTTTTACACGTTCTGAAATATGAATGAAAAAACTAAGTTAAAAGGCGATTTATTGAAATGCCACTATCTAGATAATCCAAAACATTCTCACAATGAGCCGTTGAAAAGTGCTTGCCGTCACCGCGCTGCTCTGAATTTGCACTTTCCTGTTTTTTGTTGTTGTTTTTTTGTTAATTGGTGTCCTTGTCATTTTATAAAAGAGATAAAGCTATTTTCCATTAAAGATACTCTGATATAAACGCTTGGGATGCTTAGGAAACACGTGTAAAGCTTGAAACCATTCCGCTACGCGTCTTTGTTTCCTTTGCGCTTTTCTTGTGAACTACCTGCATCCTGCTTGTGTAGATCATAGAATCAAACACGGTAAATTGTTTGATGTTTCTTAGTTATTAGATTATTGTATAAATAAATCAGTCCAAGAGATCTGTAAACCATCTCTTTACTACTGAACGTACGACTGCCCCTGAATGCCCTGTAGTCTAGAATAGTTGTTGGCGTATACACAGTTTATCCAGTTTCAAAATATATATTTTTCAACACATTATTCAAGCAAACCAAGCGTATCGCTCAATGAAAGGGAAGTTACGCGTCTCGTTCCTTCCAGCAAGAAAACCTTATAAGACATGGTTTAATAAAAGAATGGGGGGTGGAGGGACATTCTACTAGTTCAGCATTTCAAAACGAAGTTCACTATGAAATCGACGTAGAAGAAGCAAATGAATAATGACTCACGTGTATCATTTTTTTTACCACCACTCGCTGCTTTAATTATGTACCAACCCGTCCTTTTTTTGTTTGTTATTGCACACAGATATCCACCATGTCGGCTCCTGAAATAAGAAAACTAGCAGAAGTGATAACCATGGAAGACACAAAATTAGATCTCCGCAAGTTTTCAATTGGTCAACGAAACCGTTTTTTCCCTCGCCAAGAGAAAGTCTTGATGCTCCTTGGAGAAACGGGTACAGGGAAAAGTACTTTGATAAATGGTCTCGTCAACTTCATCATGGGAGTAAACTACAGAGATAAGTTCCGATATAAGCTTGTTGATGACAAGACCGAGCGTTCCCAGGCTCACAGTCAAACAAAGGGGATCACAGCTTACACTTTCCACAAACAACCTGGCTTTAAGTTACCCTACTCATTCACCATCATTGACACTCCTGGTTATGGTGACACAGAAGGACTTGAGAGAGATAAGGAGATCACCAAGCAAATCAAAGAGTTCTTCTCTATCAAGGGACCAGAAGGTATTGATCATCTAAATGGTATTGGTTTTGTCGTGAAAGCCTCGGACTGTAGACTCACCGTAACCCAGAAGTACATCTTTGACTCAATACTCAGTATGTTTGGAAAAGACTTCATTCAGAATATCTTTATGATGGTGACATTTGCAGATGGCGGCGATCCCCAAGTTCTTGATGCGATAGCAGAAGCAAATTTTACCTTTCAAGAGAGCTTCAAGTTTAACAATTCAGCTCTGTTTGCCAAGATTATCGAAAAAAAGAGTACATTTAACTCAATGTACTGGGAAATGGGAGTAGCAAGCTTTGAAGACTTCTTCACAGCTTTTAACCGAGCCAAAAGTGTCAGCCTGAAATGGACAAAGGAGGTTCTCGAGGAAAGAGAACATCTAGAATGTGTCATTCAAGGTCTCCAGCAGAACATTCAAGCTGGGTTGTCCAAAGCTGACCAGTTACACCAAGAGGAGAGAGTCATAAAAGAACACGAGAAGGACTTACTGACAAACAAAGATTTCACATATGAAGTCAATGTAATCATACCATGTGAAGTTGAACTGGACGTAGGTGAACATGTTAGTCACTGTTTAAAATGTAACTTTACATGTCACTATCCTTGTTATATTGCCGACAACGATCAAAAAGCTCGATGCAAAGCAATGGCAAAGGGAAATAACCCAAACTGCATGGTTTGTCCCAACCAGTGCCATTGGAGTAACCACAAGAACCTCCGCCATCGCATCGAATTGCGTCCAGGTAAAGTAACAAGAACCTCAGAAGAGCTCAAACGCCGCTATTATGAAGCTGCAAGCAAGAAGACAGCAGCAGAAAATGTCACGGCAGGCTTGAAAAAAGACCTTCAAAATCTGTACCTCACCGTATTCGGTATGCTTAGGCAAGCTAATCGAATAATTCATCGTCTAGAGGAGATAGCCTTGAGACCAAACCCTTTGTCCGAGATACAGTACATTGACCTCTTGATAGAAGCAGAGAGGATGGAAGGTAAACCAAACTTTCAGCAGCGCATTAGTGCTCTCAATGATGTCCGTAAAGAGGCCAAGATACTTGCAGAAATAAAAGACGAAAGAAAAATAAAACGAATGTTGAACGATGCTGCTACGTACTGCTGGCAAAAACTAAAGATTTGGTAACTCATCAATTTCTAACTGTTTTTTTATTTGTAAAGGTGGTTGTTTGTTGTAGTTCATCTCTTTGAGTTCTAATTATTCAAGCTTCATTGAAGCAGATATTGTATCAGTTGTTGTCTTTTAAGAAACTGTCTAGGATATGATTTGATATATTGGGGGATATTAATTAATATATCGGAGTTAAATTGAGAAGTTTTTTTTTTTATTTCAGTCTGAACTAAACATTTAAAAAAAAAAAACCAAAACATTGACAACTGAGATACAGCAGTAAGTGTTCAAGATGAATCTAAACATGATAAGCATAATCTAAGTATGACTAATAGCTCTGTGCAAGTATAGTCTACTAGATATGTAAACGAAGTGCTTGTTTCAAGTTAAGCATCGAGATGGAGACGTACGGTCATCTTTTTTGTAGGATATAGAAATGAAATACTGACATTTCATTAAGTCAGTGTACTGTAATGCTATTGGGAATTCAATTTTCTTTTATTTCTCCTAGTGTTTGTTTGGTTAACATTTATTATTTCATTTGATAGGAGGGGTACTGCTATCCGAAAAATTCTGATTAGTTTTTTTTTTATTTTTTTTTACACCAAATTAAGATATGCTTATTACATTTTACAGATAATAATAGAAGAAAAGGTGTTAGGTTACCTGAAGTAGTCAAACAACTAATCGAATCAGGTAGCCTATACACAAATATTACATTAAAAAGATAAATTACTTGGGTCTATTTTTACACATGCTAATAATACATTTATAATGACAAAAAGAAGAAAGGCATAATAATTAGGTGAAAATAACAAAAGAAATAATATCATCACTGACTAATATTGGACTAGAAACGTTTTAGAAAGATTTATCCCGTTTATGACCTTCAAAGTCGTGCCACTTTCAGCATTTCGAAACTAAAGTCCCATCTAGCATTGATTTCCTTCACCAAGAAATTCTGAATTCTCGCCTCTCTGTCAGCTCAACACTGTACTAGCAAATCGTTTTTACTTTCAATCGCAGATTTTAGTATTTTGATGGGTGTGGCTGGAAATACAAAACCGAATTAAAATAATATGATGCAATGTTTAACTCAATCTAAAGCCGGCCATATTTGAAGGATGGCAGAATCATATTGATAATATGAAATGTATAAAGGATGGGGTGAATGTAATTGAGGTGAGAAAAGTACCCAATTCAAATATTCCTGTGCATTGCCAAAAAGAAAATAAATAATTGAAAAAGGATCCTAGTTATCGATGAGCAGGCATAAATTTGCTCACACTCACAATGTTAAAATCTACAAATCGAAATTCTAATTCGATCTCAGATTTAGAGTAAAATCTTAGGACGACGTACTAAGTGGAATACGTTGGTCAAATCATCATTCCTCATCATTCCTTTTTCCTGAACAACCTGTTCAGAGTTTCAATTTTCTTCTCAAAATCGCTTCCAACATTTCCTCTGCAACGTAAAAAATAGACTTTAAAGACCTGTCTGTTTTGCCTCATAAAACACCTCACTGGGTATTATCTGCAGGACAATCCATACTGTTCCTTCCACCCATACATCGACTCATCCATATTTTGTTATCAATCAATACAACCCATCCATCCATATTTTCTAGACTATTCATACTTTCCCATCCATCCATACTGTCCCATCCATCCACACTGTCCCATCCATCAATACTGTCCGATCCATCCATCCTGTCCGATCCATCCCTCCTGTCCCTTCCATCCATACTGTCCCATCCATCCATACTGTCCCATCCATCCATACTGTCCCATCCATCCATACTGTCCCATCCATCCATACTGTAACTTCCATCCATCCTGTCCCATCTATCCATACTGTCCCATCCATCCATACTGTCTCATCCATACTAGTACTGCTCCAACCATCCATATTTTCTTATCAGTCAGTACTTCAATCAATAACACTCATACATCCATACTGTCAAATCATCCTTTCTTGTCATCCACCCATATTGTCCCTTCCATACATCCATATTGTCCTGACTATCCATTTACACCCTCCGCCCTCACATTCGTCCATCCATTCCTATCCATCCAATTATCCACCCATCTTTTTCAGTTCTTACCTCCCTTGGCTACTAGTTTGATAGCATTTTCATTAAAGATCCATGTGTTATGAGCCACTTCGATCCTCAAACGTTCATTCGGTAGAACAGCCTTGATGATCCCAGTATGGCCACAGCACTGCAAATAAAAACGTTTACATGCAATACTTTTAGAATTTTCAATCAATCGATTGAACCGGTATTAATTAATCAGTGTTTACCCTTTCCATTCCTTTCACCCATCCACCATGATTGACTTGAAGCCTCTTCACAGTCTCCACATCGTCCATTACTAACACAAAATCTCCAGCTTCTTTCTTGGCATTGGGATCGGATTCCACCTTGATCAGCAATTCGGGGTTAAAAGTCCAACTGCAAAGTTCAAATTCACTCGATTAGAGACTAGAACCTGCCATAAAACGTATATACCTTATCGTAAATAGCTGTACTTGTCATCGGCAGAGACTGAATATTTGGCAAAACGTTTCATCGCTTCACGAATACCTTCTCCGTGTTTATCAACGGTGCAGCTTATAATTAGTTTTACTTACTCATCACCGTTAATACACTCCACAAACACGTCTCCATCTTTGTCCACTTTGTTCACCAATCCCTTGATCCCTAGGCACTGGAATAAAAACCATAACACGGTTGATTAACAAAACGATGTCATTGGCTATTTAGCTCTATTTTGCCTATATTTTCTTCTTTTTTTATTTAAACATATAAATTCTTCAAGTTTGTAAGTTTGTTTTTTTGGCTATATGAAATCCCTTATCATTTGGGAAACAAGGGTGGCGTAGCTGTGTGAGCGCTCGCCTCTCATCAATACTACCCGAGCTCGAGTCCCGCCGGATTCGATGTTGTATATGAGTAGAGTTGTTTGTTGGTTCTCTCCCGTGCTTCGAGGGTTTTCCGGGTTTTCCGGTTTTCCTCCCTCTCCAAAATTCAACTCCTAAATTCCAATTCGATCACAGAATGCGGGCCACAGGTTTGGTAGCCACTGACTATTAAGTACTACCCTCGTGAAAAAAGGACGGGTTTTTCCTTAATGCTTTGCGTCTCTGATTAGTTTTTGGTTTCAAGGCCTCACTTGCTACACTGCCAGTAGTGGAGCAAGAAGAACCCTATTTTTAGCCGCTTGTAGCTAGGACAATCAAAGGAGGGGATGAAGAAGGCTAGCGCTCCCCTTTGGACTTATTTGAAGAAGGCAGAGATAACATACATACGCCTTCCCCATTCCACCTAAAAGCAATATCCTCGCTGGATTACCACTGTCATACTTACAAGTTTCATTCTATCATTCCATCCACCGTGACCTTTTTGCAATAATTCCACCACACTCCTTTCCTTCGGTATTTGGACCACATCAAATCTATGAAACAGCCCTCGAACAACCTGAAATGTTTAGTATACACAACAGATATCAACCATAAAAACAACTCATCAGAAATAATTTCTCGCTTATCCGTATCTTATCAACGCTAAATTCCAATTCTATCAGCCCAGAGTTTGTTTCAGGGTTCACGGATCTGTGAGTTAGCCGTGCCCTGACTTAGATCAGCCAAGAGGCTGTTTCAGGGTTCGATCTGCGAGTAAGCAGTGCCCTGAATTTTAGATCAGCCAAGAGGTTGTTTCAGGGTTCAATCTGTGTGTTAGCCATGCCCTGATTTAGATCAGCCAAGAGGTTGTTACAAGGTTTGATCTATGAGTAAGCAGTGCCCTGACTTTTAGATCACCCCAGAGGTTGTTTCAGGGTTCGATCTGGTCAACCATGGTCCAAATAGGTGAGAATTTCACCGTAGTCTCGCTACACCAAATACTGGGTACTAAGCAATATTCGAATTACTTCAATATATGACGATGTCAACAAAGTGAAAGCAGGTAGAAGTCAATAAAGGATGTTATTATTATAACAAGCACTAGAGTCATGACCGGTTACCTCTTCCAGTCTTGACGTCCTTGCATCCACAATAGGAGTGCTAGAGCCGTCAGGGTTGACTTTCTCGAGTAAGGAAGGGTTATAGGACCAGCTGTAACAAAAAATTGATATATATATATATATATATTGATACAACTCGAAAAAAATATCAGGGATAATATCCTATAATCCCATGTGAAGAGGGCCATAAACGATGACAAAAACTTGACTTCTTAAGGATGATACCTTTGGATTTTTTATAGCTTTTATGAAGTAACCTCTTACATGGCTAATAGATCTTTTAGGTATAAAAATATAAGGTACGTACGAAACTCCATCCGGGAACTTGACTTTGATGACATGAAGAAACTTCCCCAAAACTTCCCCAACTTTTCCAAGGTACTGTAAAACGGGTTGAATTGAAAATGCATTTTAAGAAATTCTTTATGGTGTTCAAAATACAATTATCATACTCAGATCGGGACACGGGATAAAATTCACGCAAAAACACTGACGTTTGTTTCTTAACTTTAATTTAGCCTGCATATCAGGCCGTCCTCAACCTCCTTGAGGCGCCATACAAGAGCTATTACTGACACACTCTTCTCTGACACACAGATTATGGATTTCTAGCTCTTGAAGAGAATTTTGCAGTGCAATGCCGTCTCACCTTTCTCATTGAATCTGCCCAACCACCATACTCTTTTTGAAGGAGTTTTGCCCTCTCTATGTCACTTTCAACGCGGACTTTGTCTCCCTTTTTGAGCTACGAAAAAAACAACATCTGATTAAATATACAATTTTGCAATAATAATTTGTATTATAGTATAGACGTGGTTTCCATACTCACACCTCCAGGCAATTCTTTGTCGTCTCCTCCTCCTTCTCCTAGTGCCTGTAGTAACAGCATTTCCAAGAGTGGCATCCTGCCACCTCCCAACAAGTCTTCTTGAGCATTGTCTTCTTCGCTGGGCCTTCCCTTTTCCTAGATTAGTAACGAAATATGATATTTAAGGAAAATCAGCTTTGTTAGTAGTTCAACCATCCTGAAAAAAAAAAACGTTTCGAAAATTGAAAACATAGGATGCTCTTCGCTCTAATGTGCCCGGAAAGGATGCGCAGATTTGTATCAATATTTTGTGACGGCATGTTTCAAAGCACAGCTGAACGTACCTCTAACATTTGAGCAGCAGCCTGCCTCAGCAAGAGGTAGCCAATGCCCCCCTCTTCCGAGTCGTCACTAGCTTCATCATTAGGTATATCTTCTCCTGCAGCTTCTGCTCCTGTGATCTCGGTTGGGGTAGGGGGTGGGGGAGGAAGACGGCCCTTAAGTTTATCTGGAAGGATTACGAACATGTTTCAAAAAAGTGAGATGGGAATGAATAATACCAACTATGAGGGATTGTCAGGAGTTACTTGATCCACCTTGAAGTCAGTATAGGCACTTTCGAATTTATATTTTTGATATCCTCCTCTTTCTTTGTTCAATGCAAAGTATTTAACCAAATTCAAATTAAACGTAGTGACTCGAGTACATAGCTTTCAAATAGACCTACCGAAAATATTGTTCAGTGTGGTGCTAACTTCTTGGATTTTTATACGATCCTCTTTCTTAGCCATCACCATTTTTTTGATAACTTCTTTTACTTCTTTCATGTCTTTACTCTCGCTAGGTTTTATCTCAACAGGTTTTGGTGGAGAAGATCCTGTTTGCAACGCGTGTGCTATCGCCATTCCTAATGGCATCATCAGAAAGCCAGAACCAGGCACTGAAAACAAAATAAGTAACATGAACTAAAATGTTGTTCACGTGCGATTTATCTCATCAAATGAACGTATCGATACGATTACTAGTCAGTACTGTGTAGACTAAGATCCAGTTACATTCGGGATAGGGCTTCTTTTCTAATCGTACTCAGTTGAAATATGCCAGACTTGTGGACTCTAAAACTGTTGACTCTAAAACTGTGATGGGGCTTGTTTGGATGGAACACCTACTCACCAATCCTGTGAAACACTGAGCCTGCGAAGCAGTCTGAAAGGAATCAGGGAGGAGGGCATTCCCTCTTCTATATCTTCTTCCCCTCCCTCTCTCCACTTCACCACAAAAACCGCTAAGCAAGCTAGCTGACTGAGTTGGTACTTACTCGGGAAAATGTCGCCAATCTCATCATAGTTAAGCATACCTAAGTACACCAAACCAAGCGCAAACACATCTACAGAGGATGTATACTTCTGCTCCATAAAGAATTCTGGGGCCATGAACACCGGTGTTCCTCCAAGGGTTGACATCATGTAGGTTTTTGCCATGTCTGCCTTGTCTTCAGCAACTTTGCTTAAGCCAAAGTCAGTTACTAAAAATAGAAACCCGCACTGATATTAATATGTATGCAAATAAATTACTGACTATATATTTTTACTGCAGTTGTAATGTGTCAAATTGAGCTGATCCTAGTATATCAATCCAATGTTGTGGTTGGCTTTGAACGAGAGGCTCTGGGTTCTAGGTTACGAGGACCATCACATGACGTAATAGTTAATTGGGTTGCCTGTAAGTCTAACAAGAAGAAGCATGCGCATACGCCACATTAGATTACCTTTAATGACTGGTCTGTCTCTTGCATAATGCAACATGATGTTAGCTGGCTTCAAGTCTCTGTGTATAATCGGAACAGGCAGTCCATGCAAGTGACGGATGGCACTAGCTGCCTGTTGCATGAATTCTACCTTGGTTACAAAGTCGGGTTTGTACTTGTCAAAGTACTGCTTTAGATCGCCAAAGTTGCAAAACTCCATGACCATCCAGAAAGAATTGGCTTTGAAGTGGAAGTCAAAAAACTTGACTATGTGGGGGTGGGACGGGAGTTTCTGAAAACAGAAAATACTTGTGAATAGACAATAACAACGAAAGATGTAATATAAAGATTGAACGAAAGGATAGAAACATTTTCACTTTTCGACCCTGAATTTAATTAGCCCAAAGGTTGTTTCAGGATACCAATCAAGACAACCTTTTCATTCACCTGCAAGTTCTTGATTTCTGTCATTGCATCACTTCCAATTTTGTCAGCCCCGCCCTTATCGTCCTTCTTCAGCTCCATTTGCTTTACAGCCACCTTTATGCCTCGCCGTGCATCCGTCCCTTTCAAACAAATCAAAATTTCATGTAAACCTCTGAATACCATTACAGGGCGTTTGAGAAAGAACGTATCGGGATTGAAGGCATTTCAATCTCGCCAAAGTATTTCCAAGAGGTCATAAGCATCGTTTATGGTGTCTTGGGTTTTTCTATGCATGGGCTTTTCCTTAATATTCTGCAATCGGTAGGATAGGTCTTTCCCCTCAACTTTAAAAGATTAAGCTAAGACCGCTGGACATCACGTACCTCGATACACGATTCCAAACACTCCCTGTCCTAACTTGTCAAGCAAATTGACTTTGTAGTGACCCAGAACGATAGTGGCGGCTGCCATGGCCAATGTACAATACTGTAAGGAAGTTTACAAAAATACAATCATAAACGGGCAAGACAAAATGAGATTCACCTTCCCTTGAAACAGGCGATTTGCAATCATTCACCATACCATGAAACAACAAGAGATATGACGACCGGTTACCAGGTCGATGTTAGAAAAGCCAGTATCCTGTGGGTCGGAAAAACAACAATAGAGACCATAATATGTAATACTATGCATGCGTGTATTAGATTGTTTACCAGACTGTCTATACATAAAGGCTTAGATAGATCATTGAATATATTATTAAAAAACGTCGCTCTCGTCTGTAGAATTTGAAACGATTTGATTGGATACATTAAGCTTTTGAGTCAAGTAACACAAGTACTAGTAATAATCTTGCAGCATCGATAATTATTGGACTTATTTGAACTTTTGCGTTCGATCTTACCGTTTCTGTCTCTCCTCTCCTTCGAGAAACATAGTAACTATCTTTCGAAAGAAAACTATATATCTATTTTCCTGTGTATTCGCAAGAGAGGGTAAAATGAGGAAGCACAAGATTAAGGTTTCTCGATTTTTCGTAAAACGCTTTGGTACTTAGAGTCGCTACGATGTTTAGTTTAGTGATATCCAATATGATTCTCGACTGATGAAATAGGTTTTTGTGAAATATATATTAGGAGTTTCGTTAAAACTCACACAAATAGAATGTCTGCAAAATCAGTAACAACCCTTTCGTTTCAAATAACAAATTTGCAAAATAAGTCAATCGGTTTACTCTTTGAATGAAGCGAGTAGTTTCGAAATATTTCTTTAGAAAGTCATCAGTTTGTAAGAAAGTCAAAAATGACACGGAAAACGTTTTAGTCTTTACGACTCATTTCTCAAAAATGCACCCGACACCTTTTTAAGCCATGAAAAAATTATAGTTAAGGGCAGCAAGATGTCCTAAAAAGAACAGAATTAATTAAAGCACAAGTAAGAGAACTTGCTTCAAAACCAAGTAGAGCTTGGACAAGATCATGACTATCGCCATTACGTCGATGCTTACCTTTCTACAGATTTCGAGATTCAATATAAATGAACCTTCTAACGTCCACTGCAAAGCGCTAGAGATGTATCGAAAAATATTGTAAACCACTCTTTAATAGAATTGCGCAAACGGCGAAGAAGCAGCTTTCATGGAAAACCTTACTTCCGGGTGAGTGTATTCCGAGAATTGGAACGCGCATCGAGACGAGGCTGAAAAAAAAAACAATGTTTATTGTGGCTTATCAACAAATTTTAATTTTAAAAACGTTATCGGAGATGGGTCAATGAGTGCGCAGGCGAGTGAATACTGTCTAGATAGTGAATAGTTATGCAGTCCTAGTTAGGACATATACTAATATACCATACAAATGATTGTAATATCGGATTGGACTTATTGAGAGATCAGTTTACTTGCACGCAATTGTTATACCATAATACATTGTATTAACTATGGTCACGTGAAATTGAATATCAGTGGAGCACATTTAGGTCAAAGAAAAACAATTTTAAAGACTATTACTGATGCAACAGATGAGTATTTTAACTTCAGTTTCTTTATTCTTCAACCAAAATTAGATTAATGAATTACAACAGCAGTGAACTATCATTGTTACTGTTTTGTTGATCATCAGCCGCAGAGCTTACTAAGTCAGCCAACATATGTTTGGGAATTTCTGATCCGCGCACTTCCAAGGTATAACATGCTCTCTCTACTTTATGTAAACTGGTATTAAGCACTCTAAGCTTAGACGAAATGTCTCGGTTGATGTTCCCCAGTGCAACAAAATCATGATGGATTGATCTTAGGAACTTACAGACCTCAAAGGGTGTGTTAGTGTCACCATTGGCAGCAGAATTCAAGCAAAGACGCATTAATTCACCAGTCAAATCCGCAATTCCAAGAGCGTAATCAAAAGGGCTAAGATTTAGCACTATCATTTCTTCACTTAAAGAAAATCGGAGCTCATTTTGGACTTCTTTGTGAGAAATTAAGCAAAGGTGCTTGTTGTAATGGTACAAGGAGAGAGCTTCCACGTATTCTTGTATCCCAGGTGAAAATGCTCTTCCAAATCTGTACGGATCTTCGTTCACCAGCTCCAAAGCGATACCCTTTAAGTATTCCTTTATTTCGACCAGCTTTTGTTCAGCTTCTTTTAGTATATCGTCTTTGCTTTCGGCCCCAGCAACACGTTGTAATAAGAAGATAATTCTCTTGCTATGAATGGTCACATCTCTGCTTAACTTTACTATCCTTTCGTACTTGTCATAACGCGAATCAAGCTCTTGCTGGATTTCCTTGAAGAATACAAACACAGGGGAATTTTCGTCCACCTTTTTCTTATTTGGAATGCTTTGTTTTGTATTTTCATAAGGTCTTTTTCTTCTTCTCTCGAATTTAGTGCCACTGGACGCCATATTGGATCTAGCAGCAGATATAAGGACCCATCCTATTGGATTACTATTTTGAGACGTTAACCAATTAGGAGCGGCGTAATATTTTAGCGCGCTTATTTCAAAATGGCGGCGCTCAAAACATGAAACAGTGTTTTTCCAGCTTCAAAAATCTGTTTTTTCGTAATAAATAAGCAATATTCTTGGCATATTGGATTAAAAATGAAATAATAATGAGTTCTAGAGGAGGAGGGGGAGGGAGAGGTAACTGGAGAGGACGTGGAAGAGGCTACAGAAGACGAGGTAAGTTTCCTCAACTAGATTTTCTTCAAGTAGACATTTTATTTGTTGCTCAGTGTTTTGCACCTAAGTTTTGTATTTTCTCAAAGGCAATAACAATTCTTCTGGTAGTGGAACATCAAGCCAAATAAACAGCAGGCCTCCACAGCCCAGACAACGACAACCACAACAGCAGCTGCCATTGGTCCCTTGTCCTTACAAGAAATGGAGTTGGTACTTTCCAGAAGAGGGTAAACTTTTGTTTATTTGAACTAAAGAAATAAGATTTTTTAAATAAACGAGGGAAATATGTGAATAGTTACCAAGTAAACAAGTTAAAAAATTGGGTTATTCACTTCCCATTTTTTCTCTTTCATTCCCATCCCTTCATCCTCTTACTTCTCTCTCTCCTTCCCTTCTCATTTTCAGTATTCGTCATTCAGCTCACATAAATCTAAAATTTAATTAAAATTAAATTTAATTAAAATTAAATTTAATTAAAATGTTGTTCTTCGCTAATTTACCTGAAAGATTTAAATAAGCTATTTGTTTGGATTTCAGCCAATTTTTATTGGTTGATTAATTTCCCCTTATTTTAATCAATTAATTCATTATAATAAATTTTCAACGTTGTACGCCTAATGCAGAATATGTACCAGGTTCTCCATTAATCCCAAAGATAGAAGCTTTCATATCATACTTTGAACAACACTCTGCTGATTTTTCAAAGGTAAGTATCAAGTCTAATAATCTACAGTAAAGGTGTTGTAGAGTACATTTAAGAAGAATTCGTAATTATATTGTGATTTTTCTTACTTTAGGATGATATTGAAAGAAAAGGATCTGTTACTTTGGAATATCCAGACATAATTAGTGATCCTGGTAATGTACTGCACAGTACTCTTGATATACATATATACTGTATATATACAGTCCTTTGACTAAACGTTGCCATTTGATCGGCTTCACCCCTATGAACATAAAATAATACTCTAGGGAATGACACATAGTCTTAAATAAGACAACCTTATGCTCCAAGCCTTAAAGATCTATTAGTAAATGCAAAATAATGTGTTTCCTATTCCAAACCACATGTCATTCTATTGAGTTTTATTATATGCTCATGGATGAATAACACTGTCATGGGAACATGGTCTGAAATGGGTTAATTAGTACTTTATATTGATTATCATTGATATTTAGACACTGAGCCCACGTATAAGGTTTTTAATGGAGCCCTGTGAGATAGATGAGCAATGTGTAATAACAGGGTTTTGGATCTAATGGGAAGACATGTTACTTCGCCGTGTACTTTATTAGACTAGTCATTCACATAATCACATATACAAACCTAAGCAAGGGTTCTGACATAATATTAGTGTCTCAAAATACTCATATTTCTGCTATCAGGTCTAGCAGCTGATCTGCCGTCATTTATTACTGAACTTAAAGAAACACCAGAGAAAATCCTACAATGCATTGGAATAGCCATGTATCAGGTATACAGACTCTTATTACAGTGATTTACATTTTCTTGTAAACTCTGTAATATGTACTTATTTTCTCATATTGTGTGGTTCTAGAAAAGATCCATCCTCCACCATGGAGGAAATTGAAAATTCCCTAGGGGGTGGGGGATCAGAGGAGAAACAAAATTACAAGGTTTGTATGGAAGAAAATGTAAATTCCAAAGGGGTGGGGGGACATTTTTAGGAATTCCTTCCATGGTGGGGTATGGAAATTTTCTTGAACAACATATTTACATATTATTCAATCATGTTTGACGTCAGGTTTTGGCTGAGACTGAAGACAATCTAGTCTCTACAGCTCCTATGTTTGATTTCCCATATATCCATGCAAGGTATGTATACTGCTACAGTATGCATTATCACACACTATCAATGGTCTGTATTGGTTAAACTATAAGAAATAATAATACGATACAAATTAGCAAAAGAAAAAGTTTTGGAGCTCAATTTATTTTGTTTCTGCAAAGAATCAGAAGAGTAAGATTAGAATCAAAAATGCATAAAAAAGTTCTGCTATCATCATGCATTCATTAATTCAACAGTCTATCCATCCATCCATCCATCCATCCATTCGTCCATCCATCTGCCCCTCCATCCGTCCCTCCATCTGTCCCTCCATCCATTCATCCATCCATCCATCCAACCATCCATCCATCCATCCATCCATCCATCCATCCATCCATCCATCCATCCATCCATCCATCCATCCATCCATCCATCCATCCATCAATCCATCCATCCATCCATCCTATATCCATCCATTCAATAATTATTTCCGCATTTTAATTATAGAATTATCAACTATGACTCCATCATTCCTCTTAAGAATCTTAAAGCAAATTATTTTGGTAAGTTTTTTTTCCCATTTCCTTTCCCATTTTTCTGTCGTTTCTTTGATCATCTTCTTTTCTCTTACAGGTAAATTTGTGGCAATCCGGGGTACAGTGGTGCGTGTTAGTAATGTTAAACCCCTTGTCATCAAAATGGGCTTCTCCTGTAACCTATGCTCTTTCCAGCAGGTTAGTCTTATTAATTGCCAGAAAAAGTAAGAAATAAAATGTATAATTCATTCATTTTTTTATTTCAGAGCATAACTTTACAAGATGGAAAGTACAAAATACCAACAACGGTAAAAAAAATTTATTATACTTTTTTCGGCAAATGTTTTAATGAAAATCTATGGATGATATTTTCAAAAGAATTTCTTTTAAAATTTATAATTTTTGAAGGTTGTATAGGGATTAAAAGAAAATTTCTCTCATTCAAGCTTATTACACAGCATTTAATATAAAATTGTCATTTCATCACGCAAACACCAGACATCAAAACGTCTTCTAACTGGACTAAACTTGAATGTTTGTCAGCTAAAAATGTTACAGGTTTTTTGTATTTCAAAGGCAGCCTTTATTTGATTTTTTTTTTTAATTACCCTGTTTAGGATACAAACATACAAGTTTTAAAAGCCAGTAAGACCTTTTTGACGTCTGGTGTTCTTGTCTAGATGAAAAAGGCAGTATTAACTGTGATTGCACTCTATTATTTAGTGTGCATCATCTGAGTGCCGTGGAAGAGCTTTTACACCTGAACGTAGTTCATCTCTTACCACTACAATGGACTGGCAGACTATAAGGTATGTACATACATGTAAATTTCTCTGTACTGGTTTTATTTCTCATTTCATATCACATATCATCATATTATTCCCTTTATATTTCACGTTAGGCAAAACAAGAAAATAAGTGTGTTTCCTGTTGCACAACCAACCCTAATTTTCTTGCCGATTTTTGCTGACCATAATATTTTTTTCATTCCCAAATGCACTACAGGGTTCCCAGTAAGCTCATTTCCACTGTTGTGTCAGTAAAAAAAATCCGACCTACCAACCCCAATTATTTTTCCCATGCAACAGGAAACACACTTATTTTTTTGTTTGGCCTTACATTAATTTCACTTTATTCATTCAGAATACAAGAAATTATGGATGACAACCAACGAGAGGCAGGACGCATACCTCGCACAGTAGAGTGTGAGCTGACAGCTGATCTAGGTATGGGATATACGTTAAATGACATATTATAATAAAAATATAATAATAATATAATAAATAATATAATAATGTAAATATTGAACATCTTTGTTCTTTCAGTGGATAGTTGTGTACCTGGGGATGTTGTCACGGCAACAGGAATCGTCAAGGTTACCAACTCTGAAGAATGTAAGTAAAGTTCTTTATGGACCTTTATCACATGGCAGCTTTTTTTTTTTTCTTATGAGAAAAAAAATCTTAAATTGTTTCAGCCACATAAATTGATTCTCAAGCAATGGAAGGCAATGCATGGTGGAATGAAAGGGGTGGAATCTATTGTTCAAACTAACATTGTCGCCGCATGAAAAAAAACATTATGTGGAATGATTTTCTTTTGCCTTTTTCCACATTGTTTTCTTTTGATGTCAGGTCGTAACAAGTACAACAAAGACAAGTGTATGTTCTTATTGTACATCCATGCTAACTCAGTCAACAATAACAAAGGAAATGCAAATAATAATGACCCTAGTAGTGCTGTTTCTATGGAGTTTACTCTCAAGGTATGATTATATATGCAGGATTGCATTAATGATGATGATCCATAATGATGATGATGCTTAATAATGTCAGAATGATGATGATGATAGCAATCCATGAGGATGATTTTGGTGATAATGATTGTGATGATGATAATGATGGTGATACTGATGATGATGATGATGATGGTGATGATGGTGATACTGATGATTTTGATTATGATAATGATGAATGACGGTGATGATGGTGATACAAATGATGATGGTGATACAGATGATGATTATGATGATGGTGATGATGATACTGACGATGATGATGAAAATGGTGGTGATGATAGTGAGATGATGATGTAATACATGATAATTAGGTGGGATGATGCTGTTATGATGATTATGATGTATTGTAATAATGTATTATAATGATGTAGTGATGTATAATGATGATAGTGGTGATAAGCTGGTGATGATGATAAGAAAGCATAGTGGTAGAGGATTACATTAGCCCTTGTTGCTACACAAATACATTAATGTAACAAGATCTAATGTAATAAATAATAATTAATATTCAACACAGGAGCTCTATGCCATTCAAGAGATCCAAGCAGAGAAGAACTTATTCAAACTCATTGTAGGGTACGTAAGACTAATGTACTACAGAATGATATTTCTGGATACAAGGGATTAGTCAATTTCCAGTACTGATTGCAAAGGTTTTTTTTCAGGTCCCTATGCCCTTCAATCTATGGACATGAGGTAATTACGTACGCTGTAAATGTAATAGAATGTAAAATGTATCATTTATTTTGTCAATTGCTAAGGCAATGATTGCACAGTCTCTCAAACCAGTAGCTCATGTTTAAGCTTTTGATTCCAAATTGCAATTAAGTAATGATGATTGTTAAGGACGGAGGAATGCTGAGGAAAACCAAAGAACTCTGCGACCCTTGGAGAGCAATAAGTAAAAAGGTAACATTTAGTATTCTTTATTTTAGTTGGTAAAGGCAGGATTGATAATGGGGTTGTTTGGAGGAACTCAGCGGTTCCTCAATGACAAGGTAAGATCTTTCCTGGATTAACTTAAAAGATCAAACAAAGGTTCTGAGTCAAGGCTGGACTTGATAAAATACCATACAGTATAGGTATGAAAACCTCTAGTCCAACCTCGGCTTGCACAGGAAAAAAAAAACGGATTCCCAAATTGGGAATTATTCCCATCCAATTCCCAGAGAGAACAAAATTGGGAACGTGGCACTGATTCCCAATGTTAGTTTGTTGCGAATTTTGTTTTTTTATTGGGTATTAGAAGGAAATTCCCAACAATAAATCATAACGTTGGTGTTCAAATTGGGAATTCATTTTTTGGGGGAGGTAGTTTTTAGAGGAGGGTTAAATGATATTTTTAGTCAAGCCCAAGGGGAGGGTCAGGAAATTCTTTCCTATTTCTAGGGAGGGTTACATTATTTTGGTGCTCAATTGCAAATCTAACCCCCCTCCCCCTCTGCTAATTTCTGACAAGTCCCTAACATATTAATTAATTTATTTATATTCTAGAATCGTATACCTGTCAGGGGAAACCCCCACATTCTAGTGGTTGGTGACCCAGGATTAGGGAAAAGCCAGGTATGAATAGTAGTATCATGGTATTATGGTATCATGGTAAGGTTAAGTTGATTCATACCTTATAGTATAATCAGTGTTTGTGATTCCTGTTTTGGTAGATGTTGCAAGCAGTGTCTAATGTTGCGCCAAGGGGCGTATATGTCTGTGGTAATACTACATCCACCTCTGGTTTAACAGTAAGTAATCCCTATATTTATCGTTTGTTACTGTACAATCATATATTAGATAAATACAAACACATAGATAACACAGTCTTTGACTGATCACCATAGGTTACATTGACTAAAGATGGTTCTTCTGGGGACTATGCTCTAGAGGCAGGTGCTTTGGTGCTGGGAGACCAAGGTGGGTAGATTGAACTTTATCAGCTTCAGAGTGATGATAGTGTTGTGGTGATGATGATGATGATGATAATGGTGGTGGTTGTTGAGTGATGATGGTGGTGGTGATGATGATGATGATTATATTCATGATGATGATGATGGTTGTGATGATGATGATGATGATGGTTGTGATGATGATGAATGATAGTGGTGTTAGTGATGATAATCATTATGGTGTTGTTGATGATAATGATGATGATGTTCGTGTTTGCAGTGATGACAATAAAGTGATAGTGTTGGTGGTAGTGGTGTGGTGTGGTGTGGTAATGATGACCATAATGGTAATAATAAATGGTGGTCAGTTATAATGTCGACCATGGTGTTAATCATACTGATGATGATATATGTTTGCAGGGTGTTGTTGCATTGATGAATTTGATAAGATGGGCAACCAGCATCAGGCATTACTCGAAGCCATGGTAACGACCTCACAATACTTGTCATCTCTTTGCCTTGTGTCTTGTGGTTAATCACCTGATCATTTGTTCTTTCCCAACCTAGGAACAGCAGAGCATCAGTATAGCCAAGGCTGGTATAGTCTGCAGGTGAATCAAAATAAATATATGTTATTTACCGGCCAGGAGATCTGGATAGGGAAAAACTGTGCCTGAGGTCTTGAATATACGGAGGCCGTTAGGCCAAGATATGTTTTCAAGACCGAGGGCACAGTTTTTCCCTTTCCGGACCGACTATAGGGCGGACCGACTATAGGGTGGACCGACTATAGGAGGGTAAATAACTTATTTATTTTTTTCCTGTTTTTTTTAAATACTTTTTTTTTGTAATTGTTTTGTAAGCGGCAAAGGATACCAGAGTGCAAGTACCGTCTGATACAGACAAATTAATGCCTACTCAAACAGCCAATCGGAACACATGATGTTTTAGGATACCGGACCGGATACACTACCACTACTTACACACATGAAACTCAACTAACATGTTGATGTTTACGGAGGGAAGTAAGGGAGAGAAGAACACATTAAGCAAACTCAACTCGCACGTTGACTGTTATGGAGGGAAAGAATCAATAGAGAACCCAGAGAAAAGCTCTCATGGCAATGGAGAACAACACCTCAAACAAACTCATGTGGCTCAGCAGAAGTCAAACCCACATCCTCAGGAAACCAGGGGTCAAATTATGTCACTTGTTTATCTCAAACCCACGACCCCAGACGTGAACTATGCAGTGAAGAGAAACAGTGCAGTAGCTGGATATGGCTTGTAGTGTATAACTGACATTGCATTACCATGTTAGGCTTCAGTGTTTTATATTCTGTGGGTTATTTTATTTCAGTCTACCTGCCCGTACCTCCATTATAGCAGCTGCTAACCCTGTTGGTGGTCACTACAACAAGGCAAAGACAGTCTCGGAGAACTTAAAGTAAGAATGCAGTCTGTTTCTAGGTCTAACTCCTCTCTTATTTCTCTGAATTGATTTGTTCTTCCTCAAAATCCTTCACTCAATCGGGATTTATTGGAAGATGAGTTACTAATCTTGCCTACTTTGTCTTTCAGGATGGGTAGTGCTCTCCTATCCAGATTTGATCTGGTAAGTGTTGATCACTCTGCACTGGTATTACTCGATCTTCCTTCTAGACCCGATAGGCCCATGAACACCAGTTAGTCAAGAAATTCTACCAAATCATATTTTAGATATGAACAATATGAAGCTTTACTTTCACAATGCCCTTACTAGGATATTTTACATGAAGGAAGATTAGATCCAAAGTTGATTATTTTTTCTTTCATTTCTTCCAGGCTTTCATTCTCTTGGACAAGCCCGATGAGGTTTGTACTCTTTAAAATTTAGTCATCACCCATGTCATCATTCTATGGATAATGTATCAATTTATTTGCCATATTTAATAAAAGCCACTAAAGCATTATGATGTGTTTGTGTCGCAGGAAATGGATTGCATGTTGACGGAACATGTCATGGCGCTACATACTGGAAAGAAAAGGTGTGCTCAATTTCATGAATATTTTATAATATTTAACTCAATGTCGCCCTACATTTTCAGAGTCTGAAACATTCGCAGATGTCCAAAAGCTTAATGGTGTCTTAAACAGCCTAATCCACTGTTTTCCAAATTATTATCACCAGTCATTCCCTTAAGTATTATTCTCTTCTCTTCTCTTTTTTCTCTTCTCGTCTCTTCTCTCCTCTTCCCTCCCTCCTCTTCCCTCTCTCCTCTTCCCTCTCTCTCCTCTTCCCTCTCTCTCCTCTTCCCTCTCTCCTCTTCCCTCTTTCCTCTCCTCACTCTCCTTTCTCCTCTCTCCTTTCCCCTCTAGATCCTCTCCCTTCTGTCCCTCTACCCCACTACTTTTTCTTTGGACTTCTCCCTTGGACTTCTCCCTTGAACTCTTTCCTTGGATTTGTTCTTGATATTAATTTTGAACACTTGTATTAATGATGTATTTTAGTGCCTTGGGAAAAGTCACAGCAAGACGACCTAGTGAGGTAAGGCAATCATGACCCATACGTGCATGTGAAAACCATCTTTATTAAATAAGGGAATAACAGTGTTTGTTGTCATGTAGGGGACCAGTGAAGATGAAGATGAAGCAAGACAACAATGGGAGGCAGATAAACCATTATCTGAACGACTCAAGGTATGTAATATAACATTCTGGGTGGGGATATGATGAGGAGGTTACATTACTAAGAATGAAGTATTTGACAATACCATTACTTGTTCAAAGAGAACTCCTTTCATGTCACCAAGTATCCTAGTGCTTGTAGTTGCCCGATATCTCATGCACATAACCTTTACACCAGTCCTGTGATCTTGTTCCTTAAGTACATCTGAGTAGTTACTAGACTGATCACCTATTCTTCATGAAGATCAGTCTCATATCAGGTGTATTGGACAACACTCAGGACTTACGAAGGATGCCTGTGCAGTATGCTTCTAGCAACTCCTGTGGTATGACCTTGGCAGTGCATTCATGACTGCATTTATTTGTCTAATTATTAGGTGAGCCCTGGTGAACAGTTCGATCCCATCCCACCACCACTCCTGAGAAAGGTAGGACACACACCACTATTAAAACAATAAAGGCTATAAATGCTGTGGGGGGAGGGGACAGTACTATCTGGATCCAGTGGGGCGACAGGAGGGGACAGTACTATCTGGACAGTTCTACTTTAATTTATATCAGACAGTTCTACTTTAATTTATATCATATTTGGGGCTACTTTCTCAAGCACGTGCAAGATTTTGAGTAATAGGTAATCACATACGACCACTTTGTATTCACAATTTATTATTTTGAAGGTCACACTAAATAAGGTAATGCAGTCCACTGAGTGTGTAATGTATCGTTTATTGTAGTACATTGGTTACGCTAGAAAATATGTTCATCCCAAGCTGACATCATCTGCTGCTAAAGTGTTACAGGTAAATCACTATGATGTTAGATGTTAATGTGTGGTGATGGGATGGTGGTTACAGGTGAATCACTATGATGTTAGATGTTAATGTGTGGTGATGGGATGGTGGTTACAGATGAATCACTATGATGTTAGATGTTAATGTGTACTGATGGGATGGTGGTTACAGGTGAATCACTATGATGTTAGATGTTAATGTGTGGTGATGGGATGGTGGTTACAGGTGAATCACTATGATGGTAGATGTTAATGTGTACTGATGGGATGGTGGTTACAGGTGAATCACTATGATGGTAGATGTTAATGTG
The DNA here is from genome assembly GCA_011057435.1 of Actinia equina. Taxonomy (NCBI): domain Eukaryota; kingdom Metazoa; phylum Cnidaria; class Anthozoa; order Actiniaria; family Actiniidae; genus Actinia; species Actinia equina. Next base: position 772,000 of record WHPX01001400.1, read on the forward strand.
TACTGATGGGATGGTGGTTACAGGTGAATCACTATGATGTTAGGTGTTAATGTGTACTGATGGGATGGTGGTTACAGGTGAATCACTATGATGAATGAATAGTATGGTGTGAATTTTAATTTAGATCATACTTTATCATAAAGAGTTTGGTTAATGAGATTAGATGTTTACTGATCATCTATTTTTGTATTCCTGCAGGGGTTCTATCTTTCACTAAGGCGTCAGTACCAAGCAGGTGATTCTACCCCTATAACAACCAGACAGCTAGAGTCATTGATCAGATTAACAGAGGTAACAGTCATTATCACTAATCATTAGTTTTCTGTATCTAAGGCACGTTTCCATGGTTTCTGTAACTAGGCACACGTTTTCAGTTTCTCAATATATAGAACATGTGTTTTTCCCTGTAACTAAGGCAGGTTTTATTCCCCTGTATCTAAAGCATGCGTTCTCATTTCCCTGTATCTCAGGCACGTGCTCGTCTCGAGCTTCGTGAGAAGGCCACAAGTCAGGATGCTGAAGACGTGGTTGTGATCATGAAGTACAGTCTAATGGATACTTACAGTGATGACTTTGGAAACCTGGACTTTCAACGGTCACAGCATGGTTCAGGCATGAGCTCTAAAGCTGTGGTACGTAACATGGTGGTAGAGAACCGTGAATTATTTAAATGTTTGCTCTGATTGAATAGCTAGCTATATGTTATCTTGTATATTTGTTTCAGGGAAAGCGATTCATCGCAGAGCTGGGTCGCATTGCTGACAGAGAGTACAATTCTATTTTTACTATCGACCAAATGCGAGCAGTAGCCAAGGTACTACACTTAGGGCACTTTCCATTAAGTTGAACCAATCGGTCTGGGCGGCCAGTTCTCAAATGGTACGCATCAATCTTAAGAACTGGTTTGGGCCATGCTGGTCCAGTTCTAAGAACTAACATGTATGATTATGAGAACTGGTTGCTGGGACCGATTGCTTCAACTTAATGCAAAGCGCCCTAAATTTTGTAACCTGTGGTTTTTATAGATCATATGACCATTTTACGATAAGTTAGGAATTTCTCGCAAGCTGATTGGCTTAGAACCATTGTTGATCAGAGGCTAGACCTGCTTTTGCTTACGAGATCCGTCATGTGCACTGAGCGAGCAGATGAAGCAGCTTCTTCAAACTATTTACTTGTCTTTTTGTTCAATTTTTTCAACTTAGTAAAAAACAAATCAAAGTCAGTTTTCTATGGGTCTGTACTGTAAAAACATAAAATGACGTTAGAAATGATCCAACTTTACAGTAAAACCACTTGCTGTGCTCGTGGTTCCACTTGAGCTTAGTTCATTTTTGACGTCATTTCATGTTCGATTACAGTACAGACCCATAGAAAACTGACTTTAATTTGTTAATTGCCGGCCATGTTGGATGATATATGGAGTCTGACTTCCAATATGATGTAAATGGATCAGTGATCTCTTGTGACTTCCTTATATTTTATTCACCTTTTTTCCAGGATCTTCATCTACAGATTCCAAGTTTTGAGGACTTTATTTACTCACTTAATAATCAAGGTTTTTTGCTCAAGAAAGGAGCTCGTGTTTATCAGCTACAAACAGCAAGTTGTCTCTGATTTCATCTCAAATGAAGCTACTTCTATTATGTTCACAAATAATTCCTTTTAAGTAAGGCATAGTTCTCCGTGAAACTTGCCACCCAACATTTTTGTTTTACATGTTTCAAAGTAAATCTCACTTGTTTTGTCAGGCCCTACAAAAATCTTTGGTTGTAGCAGGAAGTATAAGCTCTCTCTAATCTTTATAACAAAGACAATTTGTTTGAGCTACAGAAAGTAGTATTCAATATGGAGACTATGACATGCGATTCCTGACATTCGATTGGTTTTACCATGTGACCAACTAGTCAAAATGCCCCTCCAATAAATCGCACGGAAAACACATTTTTAAAGTCACGATATCGCAACATGTTTGACGTAAAATGTTTAAGATTAAAAATATAACATTACCATTAAAAAACATTAAACAATATAATTTTTGATTATTTTTCAGTTTGACGGTATTTGGTGTGTTTTTCACTCCTTTTCAAAGTCTGCATATTCAAAAACCAGCGCTAAATGGGTATTTTAGCCACAACAAGCATGCACTATAGCCCATGTTTTGGTGAATTTTGGGTGTTTTTTACAACCTTTTTCCAAGTCATTGCATTATTCAACTAAAGTCGAAAATGGGGCATTTTGGTGAGCCCCAAAAAGCATGGACTATAGCAATGGTTTTGCGTCAATTTTGGGTGTTTTGTCACCCCTTTTTCAAAAGTCACATGCATCTACTTCAAAAAAGTCGAAACTGGTTTCATTTTTAGCACAAAAGATGGGACTATAGCCAATGGTTTTGGGTCAATTTTGGGTGTTTTTCACACCTTTTTCAAAGTCATGCATTATTCAAATAAAGTCGAAAATGGGTCATTTTTAGCCAAAAAGCATGGACTATAGCCCATGGTTTTGGTCAATTTTGGGTGTTTTTCACACCTTTTTCAAAGTCATGCATTATTCAAATAAAGTCGAAAATGGGTCATTTTTAGCCAAAAAGCATGGACTATAGCCCATGGTTTTAGGTGAATTTGGGTGTTTTTCACACCTTTTTCAAAGTCATGCATTATTCAAAAAAAGTCGAAATGGGTCATTTTTAGCCAAAAAGCATGGACTATAGCCCATGGTTTTGGTCAATTTTGGGTGTTTTTCACACCTTTTTCAAAGTCATGCATTATTCAAATAAATCCGAAAATGGGTCATTTTTAGCCAAAAAGCATGGACTATAGCCCATGGTTTTGGGTAATTTGGGTGTTTTCACACCTTTTTCAAAGTCATGCATTATTCAAAAAAAGTCGAAAATGGGTCATTTTTAGCCAAAAAGCATGGACTATAGCCCATGGTTTTGGTCAATTTTGGGTGTTTTTCACACCTTTTTCAAAGTCATGCATTATTCAAATAAATCCGAAAATGGGTCATTTTTAGCCAAAAAGCATGGACTATAGCCCATGGTTTTGGTCAATTTTGGGTGTTTTTCACACCTTTTTCAAAGTCATGCATTATTCAAAAAAAGTCGAAAATGGGTCATTTTTAGCCAAAAAGCATGGACTATTGCCCATGGTTTTGGTTAATTTTGGGTGTTTTTCACACCTTTTTCAAAGTCATGCATTATTCAAATAAATCCGAAAATGGGTCATTTTTAGCCAAAAAGCATGGACTATAGCCCATGGTTTTGATGGATTTTGGGTGTTTTTCACACCTTTTTCAAAGTCATGCATTATTCAAAAAAAGTCGAAAATGGGTCATTTTTAGCCAAAAAGCATGGACTATTGCCCATGGTTTTGGTGAATTTTGGGTGTTTTCACACCTTTTTCAAAGTCATGCATTATTCAAATAAAGTCGAAAATGGGTCATTTTTAGCCAAAAAGCATGGACTATAGCCCATGGTTTTGGTTAATTTTGGGTGTTTTTCACACCTTTTTCAAAGTCATGCATTATTCAAATAAAGTCGAAAATGGGTCATTTTTAGCCAAAAAGCATGGACTATAGCCCATGGTTTTAGTGAATTTTGGGTGTTTTTCACACCTTTTTCAAAGTCATGCATTATTCAAAAAAAGTCGAAAATGGGTCATTTTTAGCCAAAAAGCATGGACTATAGCCCATGGTTTTGGTCAATTTTGGGTGTTTTTCACACCTTTTTCAAAGTCATGCATTATTCAAATAAATTCGAAAATGGGTCATTTTTAGCCAAAAAGCATGGACTATAGCCCATGGTTTTGGTCAATTTTGGGTGTTTTTCACACCTTTTTCAAAGTCATGCATTATTCAAATAAAGTCGAAAATGGGTCATTTTTAGCCAAAAAGCATGGACTATAGCCCATGGTTTTAGTGAATTTTGGGTGTTTTTCACACCTTTTTCAAAGTCATGCATTATTCAAAAAAAGTCGAAAATGGGTCATTTTTAGCCAAAAAGCATGGACTATAGCCCATGGTTTTGGTCAATTTTGGGTGTTTTTCACACCTTTTTCAAAGTCATGCATTATTCAAATAAATCCGAAAATGGGTCATTTTTAGCCAAAAAGCATGGACTATAGCCCATGGTTTTGATGGATTTTGGGTGTTTTTCACACCTTTTCCAAAGTCATGCATTATTCAAAAAGTCGAAAATGGGTCATTTTAAACCAAAAAGCATGGACTATAGCCCATGGTTTTGGTTAATTTTGGGTGTTTTTCACACCTTTTTCAAAGTCATGCATTATTAAAATAAATTCTAAAATGGGTCATTTTTAGCCAAAAAGCATGGACTATAGCCCATGGTTTTGGTCAATTTTGGGTGTTTTTCACACCTTTTTCAAAGTCATGCATTATTCAAAAAAAGTCGAAAATGGGTCATTTTTGGCCAAAAAGCATGGACTATAGCCCATGGTTTTGGTCAATTTTGGGTGTTTTTCACACCTTTTTCAAAGTCATGCATTATTCAAAAAAAGTCGAAAATGGGTCATTTTTAGCCAAAAAGCATGGACTATAGCCCATGGTTTTGGTCAATTTTGGGTGTTTTTCACACCTTTTTCAAAGTCATGCATTATTAAAATAAATTCGAAAATGGGTCATTTTTAGCCAAAAAGCATGGACTATAGCCCATGGTTTTGGTGAATTTTGGGTGTTTTTCACACCTTTTTCAAAGTCATGCATTATTAAAATAAATTCGAAAATGGGTCATTTTTAGCCAAAAAGCATGGACTATAGCCCATGGTTTTGATGGATTTTGGGTGTTTTTCACACCTTTTTCAAAGTCATGCATTATTCAAAAAAAGTCGAAAATGGGTCATTTTTAGCCAAAAAGCATGGACGATAACATATGGTTTTCATAGATTTGTTCTATTTTATAATTGGATATTAATTTTCTTTCCTAATAGATTAGAGAAAAGTGAGAAAAGTTTGTCTTATCAAAGCCCATTAAATACATATATAAAAATGAAGTTATCAAGGTAGAATACATAAAACGATTTAAAAGAATAAGATTTATTAATTTCTATTTCATTCAAGTTTTTTTATATTTTTAACCTTAACTACATTCAAGGAACACTACTACTATTGTTTGATAGTGTGTAGAAGTCTTTTCCATCCTATTTCATTTCTTCCACTATTCCCAGGAGATGAAAGAGATCTTTTGTTACTACATCTATCTCTGCAATCAGTGGCTCCATTAACGCACATCTTGCATTGATCCCACCCATAACATCCCGTCATACACTGATAATACAGTCCATCACAGATGGGTAAGCAATCATCTGAGCGTGCGGTGACTCTCTCATACGATATGGTTATTGCTACAATACATGCGTACGCTACCAGTAGATTTGATGTCTTCATAGTATATCTGGACAAAGAAGAGATAAATATCAACCTGCTTACTGAGTAATGAGGGAGGAATTGGGAGTAAAGGTATCAGCTATGCTCGGTATATCTTTTATTTAAAATTAGCAATTTGATATCTACAGCTAGCTAGTTAGTTATTTACAGTTCAGTGATATGCAATATCAGCTGTCCCCGCATGTGCAATAATCTCCAGTCCCTGCGCACACCTTAACAATGGGCGTCCATGCGCACACCTTAACAGTGGTGCGCCCATGAAGTGCACAGCACAATGTAGTATGGTTATGACATGGCCCCGCACTGCGTAATTATTTTTTCATAGTTATACAGCACCCACTCATAACATCTAAATGTCTATATCATTATAGTCAAATGCCACGTTAGGCGACTAACACGCGGTAGATTTGAGGTTGTGGGGCCGTGATTCAAGGGGTATTCGATAGGTGTTTTCTATAGGTTTCCAGCTTCGTCTTTTAGTAAAACCCAACAAGTTTAATTCTAATTTCATCTGATATAGCCATGCCCGGATGTAGATCAGCCCAGAAGTTGTTTCAGGGTTGGATCTATAAGTTAGCGGTGCCTTTACTTTTATCAGCCAATCACAGCGCGCCAACCAAACACTGATCTTTCTGACGACACATGATTGAGTTAGCATTCCCCTCTTCAGCTCTTCTTATTTATTCATAGTGTTCTAGCGCAGCTCCTATTCATCTCACATCAGATATCATTTGTACCGCGGATTTAATTAAGTATAAAATACAGTGTTTACAAGGATCAAGTCAGAAGAGCCGGAAAGATGTTCATATGTTCAACAAACATTACATAGTTACAAACACAACAATCTTCAAACAAGAATTAATTACGCCGATCCTTTGAACAACTTCACAAATTTTGCCTAATTAAAAAAATTTGAGACGTGGTTTTGAAGATTTCCCGTCACTCAAATCTCCATTACCTAAAGTCGTGAATCAGCTTTAACAAACTTAACTCGCACATTTACCTTACTCATCGATCATTGGTGGTTAGTAGACAAATTTACCTTATTTACCTGTTAAAAGTTCACCGAATGGATTCCTTTGTGGTACTACAGGATATTGAGAAACTTTTAAATCAGGCGATATATATTTACGCAATTCGCTTCTCGCTGTAAGATAGTTTACAACAACTTTTTCTTCTACGTCATGGCCGAAGCACGAATTTCCTTGTGATGTCTAAAACTGACTGCCGCAAATCTAGGGCTTTTTGGATTTAATAAAAAGAAACGCCAAAGTCAGAAGCAAAGAAGATGACAAAAATTACATTTGCGATAAAAGAAATCGAAGACAAACAGAAATCTGATTTAGACTTTGAAATTTTTAAAGTATCAGCTTTACGAATAAAGGGGGATTAGTTATGAAGAAAATTTAATTGTACAAAAAGTATCAAATATATTCAACACCAACGCGTACATTAAGTGCAAGATTTTTGTGTGGGATAAATATAGCGCGCATGATCTTTAGTCATACTAATATAGCATGAATATGCTTATTGATAGATTTCTTCAGCTGCTGTCGTATTGATAGACAGACCGAGGAAATGACTCTCAAGGATAAAGGAATAGTTAGTTGACCAGGAAATCCCAACATCAATGGTAAATGGATTATATACATACTTTAATTTGCTAAAGGAGTGTTTTTGTCGCTATTATCGTGACCACAACAACTTTAAAAATCCTCTGCTTAATTTTGAAATAATAATCGTTCCATTATCGAATTGGAATTTAGGAATTTTCCGAAGGGAGGAAAACCGGGAAAATTCCCCTCAAAGCACAAGACAAGATTTCATTCCCTAGAGCTAACTGGAAATTCTTTTAGATAGTCTCCGTCAATGGAATAAAAACTATCCTAATAGATTCTCTGTTAACCAGATTTTAATTAAAATCGTCGTAAGAAGAGCTGTCTGGCTAAATTCACGGAATCTTGGCTATGGGAAGCGCAATATTTGTATTGAACGAGAACAACCAACTGGTAGTTTATACCAAGGTGTGAGTAGAAATATAGGTAAAACATCATGGAATGCTACAAGATGTTGATGGATTCTGCAATGACGCCTGGTCTTAGTTTTCGTGCTGGATTTAACAAGCCTTGTGCGAAGGAAAAAAATACTTACTCTCAAATTGACCAATATTATGACCGATTCGATTAGGAAATTACAAAACCCTTCTACTTCTCTACTCTCTTTTCATTAGTGGTGCTAAAGAGCTAATTGTCAAGCTGAACAACGAGATTCAATGGCTATCTTTTTAAAACATAAGATGTGAGAAGGCTTTTGATAATTCTGAAGACTTATAAGTGATAAATGATAGGAATTGTTTAGACTAGCAAACTAACCTGTCGATATATCGTAGTGCTCGTGGATTACGAGTCTCTAAGACTTCTTTCTGGCTCAATGTACTATTGAATTGCACGTTGTACACAAAGAGAGGCTGTATTTATCGTCATTTTTAACCGCTATAATGACTAGTTTTGCATTATTTGACAAGATAAATTAATGAATGAGTGATCCGGAAGCCGATGTGGACCACTAAAGGAGTCGTATAAAACATGACATTTTGAAAATCGACGCCAATATTTTTACAATTACCAAATTGTAAAACCATGATTTGCACTTTCTAATGTCGTTTTTGAATAAAAACTTTGACACTTTTAAGGACATCTTTCGTGTAGACTTCCCACTCGAAAGAAAATTAAAACTAGAGCATAGGTGTTGAGAGAGTGTCCCTTGACTTGACTCTAATCGGTTAAACTACAACATTTTGCATGTATCATGCCCACTATAATCCTTCCAAACATATCACGAAAAAACAAATTCTTTGTTTGATTTCCCCTCGCTTTAGAAGCGTTTTTTATCTTTTTTTCTACTTCCTATAGTTAGATCTATTTTTGCAGCTTCTCAGTTTTCTCGGGGTTTTTCGAGTTCCCCGCCCTTCGGCCACACTCTTTAATTTAGGCAATTTATTCCTCAGATTGTAGAACTTCCTTTTCAAGTTATTTTTGACTAGATTGATAGAAACTTTTCTCCTAATTTCATTTTTAAACAAATTAAAATAGAATACAGTTGGAAACGGCGTATTTATCTAACTGTCCGTTGACGTAACAAACATTAGAAACGTTTAATTTTATCGATAATTTAATGTATAAAATGTAAGGCGTTCTAGGTCTAGTTAGAGTAGGATTCCCCCTAGCAAAGCTATTCTTGTAATACCTACATAAAGTCGTATATATTTAGAAACCCTTGAAGGCAGTGATTTCGAAGAATTAGCGAAACCTGCCGATTAACGTGGGTTTTCATTGGAGAAACTAGCTGGGTGGATAATTGAAATTTTTTCTGAATATTTTCCCCTTATAATCATATCATATTATTTCCGATTCGCAAGAATTCACAAATCAATAGCAAGTTACTTCAATAATCGAGAGAGTACAGACCCCTTGTGCTGAGTCCCGAGAGGAATTGTTTTTTTTTTTGCATAAGAAAAGACAGCCTATTGTGTTGTCCCCAGGCAATTTCTTTTGAAGATCAATGCAAGAAGTCTATTAAAAACAAAAATAGAAGATTTGAAATAGAAGATTTAGTCACTTCCCATATCTTCCTCGATTGCATTACTTAATCTCACAAAACGTGAGACATTGGTTACATAGTTGGCAAACCACAACATGAGTACGAGGAAATTCCAGTTTAGTTATTTTTTTAAAAATATTCGTACTTCTTCTTCCACTCAAAACAAAAGCCAAAAACCTTAACTAGGGGGATGTGAAATCTTTGTGAAAACCGAACTTTTTATTTGTAATAAAAATTTCTACTCAAAATCGTTTTCTAAAAAACATTGATCGTTTCATGGCTTAGTCGACGGGGCCATTGAGTCGGGTTTTTAGTAGCGCGTGTACTGGCAAGCAGCCTATCACTTCAAATAATCCTTTCAGAGTCTTAACAAGTTTTCTTCTCATCTATCATGAGTATCCGTCAAATCTTTTCGACTTCTAATTTAATCATTTGATAATGACAGTTTTAATCGTTCTAGATATTATCGCTCTTTGTTCCTTGGAAGGAACACGGTTGCACAACGGACATAATCACGGCGATAAGAATTACTATTGCCAAATGGTCAGGAAATGAAGAGCTTCTATTGTTTGTACAACTTCAAGGTGACTTCGTAATCTTCATCAATAACAACGCTTTTCTCTCATTCGGAGAAAATTACTGAGTTTGACAGGATTTAGAGTCTTAAGGAAACTTAAGATGACAGTTTTGGGTAATTGCTAATTGTAGCTCGTGCTTTGAAGGATGTGATAATCAACAGCTGAAGCGTCTGTCGTTCAACTTCAAAATCGGATTTTGAAAACACAGAAATTTTATCGCAAAACACGAGTAAGCAATATAAGACTTTTCTACCTGTGAAAAATAAGGTCCCAATTTCAATAAGAAAATAAAAAGTATCGCGTTTGATTCGTGTTAAACTTAGTCGCCTCTACCAAAATTTATTGAAAAAATCGTTAAACTTAAGCTTTACCGTTACTATACCCTTCGCCCTGATTTTTCACAGTTATAAGAAGTGAAGTGAGCATACGTCACGACACTGCGTAGGAGACTAAAGAAGTCATAGCCATAAGATTACACCTGGTGATGTCGTGAACATTTCTAATAATCCTAGAGGCCTCATGTTATCGAAGCATGAAGTCACTACCTGAATAATGAATCAACGTTCTTCACCAAATAAAGACACGTAGAACTCCGGAACTGACATTTCTTTCCTGTATTTCTTTACAATATCCTGGATTTTCAGCTTTCGGCAAACTTGAGGGGGAGAATAACTGGAAAGATATACAGAGTACTCGCTCAGAACTAGAATATAATGTAGTATATCACGCTCGCTCGCTTTAATGGAACGCAGAGTGCATTCTGGTCTAGTTTGGGGTACAAACGAGCGACCACACCAGTGTATAACCCAGCCCAAGACGTCTGGGTTTTTGATTGCGGTCAATCAAACAATACTAAGACCACTGCAAATTGAATTGGAGGACGCCAAAAACTTAGGGTTGGACTATGTTGGTTGAGTAGCTTCGAGAATGGAATCATTAAAGAATTTATGTTCTAACAATGAAATGAAGTTAGGAAAATGAGAATAATAATTGGGTTATGTCTGTGTAAAGGTCCTGATAAGGGCGTGTCGTGCCATAACCGTTACATCTTTGAGTATTCTGATTGGGTAAACAATAATATCGCGTGCTGTGATTGGTTCAACGGAGATGAAGTCAATTCCATTCCTTGTCTACGCATTCTAATTGGTTGACTAGTGATTTCGCGCGCTATGATTGATTAGAACTTACGTATCGATCTCCAGTCGCCGTCTGTGAACGATGTTTATGGCTGTCTGACGTACCATGGCACCCAGGGCACGGCGGCTCACAACCATCCCGTCCAATAGTGGACCTCCAATGGGAGACCTGGGAACGATCGAGAAACATCAGAATCACTTAAGATTGCACAGTAGGGTGTTTGCAATAACCTTGGCCAAATACGAAAATGATTCTAAGAGGATGTTGTGGTAGGAGTACATGTACAATTGTAGAATCTCTCGGTCTGGTGAGTATAAAGGACCCAAAATAGATCCTTGAAGTACACCACAAAAACTCACTTATATACCAGACTCCGATCATACATTTAAGTGAGCGTTTAAGGACCCAATAAAGATCATTGAGGAACACCCTGGAACTTATTTATATAGTGTATGGTTTTCGATGAGAAAATACGAAGTCATGAAATACCGATTGGTGAATGTTAAGTACCAAATACAGAACCTTGAGGAACACCTTAGAATTCATTTATCTTATTCTTGGTGACACGACGGGATTTATGCAAAGCAATCCCCTAATGTACCCCTGGCCACCTAATAGTGTCTCCCTATCCCCCTTGGGTACCCCTATGGGTAGTATGAAGTATAACTAACCTTATGGTAGACCTTATGTGTACTCGATATAATCCATTATGTAATATATGAATGAAGATCACCACAGTGTCCTTGTCGACTAATCCCCTGTGGGTACCCCCCTGCGTATTACCGAAGTCCATCTCGAGCAGCAAGTCATCGATAGGGAAGCAAGCATGGTCAGGGAAATGTTCCAGCCAGGCTACGATCACATTAGTTTCTGACGATGTGCTGTGTGCGCTGGGTTTCACTATGGGCTTCCTGTGGTAAAATAAAGCATAAATAAGAGGGAAAACTTCTTATTGTGGTGCGCGGCACATAAATTCCCGTTTGGGCTATTCTTATTTTTAGTGAAAAAACAACAAAAAACAACAAACGGAAAGAGCGCGCACGTGCGCTATTTGACGTACGGGAGTAGGGTAAGGCGAAATTTAAACGGCATCCGGTTTCTAAAAATAGCCCAAACGGGAATTTCCATGGCGCGCGCCACAATACGTCTTGGATTTTCCAGTGCATCTCGTAGTATATGTTTTGAACTAACCCTGTGTCCACAGGACCATCAGAAAACTTGCCCATTCGACTTCCAAACACTCCCACCGCGTCGGACGTCTGCCTGGCCAGTTGTGCCCTCATGTCCATACTGCTAGTACTACTGCTACTAATCTCCAGACTGCCCATGCTCTCTGAACGAGCACGCAGCCGATTCCTGGGTAGTTCTTCTGATTCTTCGTTATCTTCATCAGAAGTCTCGGCTTTGACGATCATTTTACGGAAGCGCTGGTAATGAGGGAGTAACGATGGTACGACGAACGCAACTTCTCGACTTATATCAGCATAGTAAAGAATCTGATTCAGCTCCTTGTCCAGGTGGTCTTCAGGAGATGTTTCAGAGTTATTATCTTGCTGTTGTGTGACTGTTCGCGTAGACGTCTCAGAATCCTCGCGCGTTACAGAATTATCACGTGCGACTGAATCTTCCCCCGTGACAGAATCTGCTCGCGTCACGGAATCCTCCCGCGTGACAGAATCTGCTCCAGTGTCTGAATCTACTAGAGTGACTGAGTCTGTCAAAGGGCTCTCTTGCGTGAGAAAATCTTTTTGCGCCCCATCCTCATTGTCAAGTTGTTCCCTGCACGTAAGGAACCGGTCTCGACCAAGCCAACTTTCTTCGTCAGAGCTGTGTGTAATATCCCCATCTATACCCATGGTTGATGTGCTGCTCGTAATGGTGGACATACTGTTGGCTAGTTTTGATTTATCTCTGCTCATCTTCGGACGTGTATCATCTGCTGTAGCACTATCAGCTGGTGTCCAAGCCTCGTGAATATTTCCTGTCCAGCCTGGGTGGGTTTCTACATCAACCGGCCAACCCAGGGATAACAGAAACTCGACGAACAATTTGCTGTGTTTGCAAGAGCTGATCTGAAAAAAATAATAGTGGAAATAATAGTATGAGAAAGTAATTTATTCCAGTTAAATACTACCTCCTCCTTAAAGAGGAGGCTTGTTTCCAATGTGATTCTCTGATCAAATTGGAATTTGAAAATTGATTTCATGGGGAAAAAAGCAGAGATGGGTAGATTATCATATTTTCAGGTTTTTTAAGGGTTTGGACAACCTTAATGTACAGATAAAGCATGTCCAACCTCTTAAATTTGATTTAAGCTTCTGAGTTTGGAATTTTAAGGGATTTTTAATTTTTGGAAAATAGGGAACCGCGTATGGCTGGACTGGAATGGACTTCGGTAAGCTGGATTTACGGATCGAACACCGTTTTTTAGGCCACATTTGTAGCTTTTATCGTAAAATTTTAGCTTTAATATTTATGATTGGTAATCGTAGGACAAATGTTTTTGTAAAATTATTGTAAAATAATAGATCTTGGATGGTAGTAGTGGTATTTTAATAGATAAAAATAAATCATGGTTTCTTGGATGTTATATATATCGAATGGAGAATACTCCAGTTTAGAATTCTCTGTTCTCAAGGTTATCCTCGATTTTGTTTACAATATTCAGGTTCCGGTGAAGGTCCGTGGAATTTCAAAGTGTTTGTATCGTTAAGATTGGCAAGACTCAAACACGGCGGGTCGCATTGGTGAGAGGTAACGCATTAGAACGCATGTTTGCTTTACAAGAGGCAGTGGTGCCAGAGTAGAAGAGAGAGATTTGTTCCCCCCACCCCACCCTCCCCAATTTCTAAATCACCTCTGGCGTCGACAGGAATCGAACCGTTGGTGCCCCTATCACACATCAATGCCAGCAAATATTCCTCGCTTGATTCAGCGGCATAAATGCAACCTTACCTCATTTTCAATAATCTCGTCAGCTTCATGTTGACCATTCTTGATGTAAAACACGAACACAGTGTCTTGAGTGCGGGTAGGCAACGTGTCCAGGACTTCAAGAGCTGCGCGAAATCCTTCGCGTGTTGAGTCCAAAGCGAAGAGGGAGTTTTCGGAAGGGTTTTCGGGGTTACCCTGAAAAAAAATAACAAAAGAATGAAATGACGAAAGAAAAGGCGCCGCCACGTTGGATGACAGGAATGTGACCGAACCACCCTGTCTATTCACTAGCGGCTACGACAAATCAAGTAAACAAAGCATTATGGTATGGTTTTCTGTCCTTACCTTCAATCCTTCAACCGTTAAGAGTCCCAGGTGAGATAACAGTAGCCGTGATGCATGGAATTTTTCACACGGTCTAAAAATGAATAAAGCTTCATCTCAAAATAACATTAATAGCGCGCGGTCTTGGTCTGCGCTAAATGTGTTTGCGTCATCTATAACATTTAGCATCGTGATGAATAGTAATTTCACGCGCTGTGATTGGTTCGTTAAGTGTGTTTAATTCCTTACCGTGACCGTGCTGTGCCGTGATTTGTCACGCTGCTCTTAACTTTCGCAATGTGATTGGTTGAAACCCATGTGGTTATTTGTGTAGCGTGCTGCACGGTCTAGAGTAGTATATACTTACTACCATACTAGTATATACTTACTCCAGTGGTATACTCTCAGTATCGGCACTAGGGAAGAGTAGTTTTGCTTTCTCACGGTTCACCTTAGTCTGTTCTACGGCTTCGTGTTCAGCCTGTAAGACACACGAATTACAGTTGTTGTAAGTACGTTTTGAGTTACAGGATGAAGGAGATTGGATGGGATATGAATAAATGAATGGAAGAGAGAAAGGAGTCAAGGTAGACTAACCTGTTTTTGCATCAGTGTTTTCATGTGGTCTTGTACTTCGTACAACTTGTCGTCAAGGACATCGTCCAAGTCTGGAATACTGCGGTCACTTCACACAATCATGTTAAAAGATATTAATTAAGCCACAGCTATATTTTGTATTAAGCGGACATTTTCTGGACTTTGTCTGGTGCCCGTTACATACAGGTTTGTTTTATAGTAAATATTGGAAGAAAATCTACCGACTGTGGATCGCTGTCCGTTTAATGAAGGGTGTCCGTTTAATAGAGGCTTTTTTCACAGTAAATATGGAAAGAGTATTTCAGGACCGTAGAATTAAGTCGGGGTAAAACTGGTTTGAGTAAGCATTGCAGTGCATTGTGGGGTTGTTTTTGGGGACTAAGTAGACGCCAGTTTGGATGAACGCTTTCTTAAACAGTCCATCAATGCACTGCAATGCTTACTCGACCCAGTTTTCCCCTCCACCTCGGAATGGGTAATGGACTCGTATCGATCACTTACGCCTTCGTGAGCGGTACATTATCTACCGCAGGTGGGAAGTATCTGTGCACTACAGGTTTAGGTGCAGTAGGACGATCAATCCGTGGCATTGGACGACCAGGATCAGTTAAGTGAGCCTCAATCAGCCCCTGGTAATAAAATGAATACTTGGTATCAATCTTCTCGTCATTGGGCTGTCTAGCCGTGTGTGTGGAATGAAAAACTGTACTTCCCTCGGGAGACATTTTGTCACACAACATAAATGAGTACACGCGTTGAAGAACAAATTTCCAGTGACTGTGAAGAATTCACAGTGAGTACTCAACGTGCATTGACCGTAACGATTCTGTGTGCAGTGATCTCGTGCGCAGTGATTGGTTCAAAAGAGGTCGTTAATTTCGTACCGTAACCATGCCAATGTGCTCTGATTGGCTGAGCAGTGATCTCGCGCAATGTAATTGTTTCAAAGAATGTCATCAGTTCTTTTCCGTTAACGTAACCGTATCCTTACTCTAATGCAATCATCTAATACAATCATCTAATGCAATCCCAACGAACCTAACAATGCTTCTCATGAAATACTTGTCACGCATTACTTGTCACGCAATCTTTGTTCGTGTCATGATATATTTAACAGGATGTCAACTCACATGTTTTTTCCTGGAGAACTGTCTTAGCTCCATGGTCCAGACGTGTCTTCCAGTTGGAGCACGGATAATCGCACCAACAGTGGGCAGACGATCTAAAGACAACCATCAGATACAATGTTATCAGATGTAAACACATACAGTCACGGTTGTGGTTCAGGTGGGATTGCGTTACCTTTCTCTTCAAGGGAATCTTCCAGTAGCCCCAGGATCAGCGTGTTGTCTCGTATGACGAAGTAACGGAAATGACGATCGTTCTGAGATGAAAACAACATGTCGCTCATTAAACAAAAATGACGATATATAAAAAATGATAGTCGTGATGGTGACGATGACCATGGGGGAACGGTGATGATAGCTTAATGTTGGAATAATTGTTGTTGCTGTTGAGAATGATGATGACGATGTCGAATGCTGATGGTGATTATGATGATGAAGAAGAATGATGGTGATGATGATGATGATGGTGGTGATGATTATGTTGATGACGATGATGATGATGATGACGATGTCGAATGCTGATGGTGATGATGATGATGAAGAAGAATGATGGTGATGATGATGATGAAGAAGAATGATGGTGATGATGATGATGAAGGAGAATGATGGTGATGATGATGATGAAGAAGAATGATGGTGATGATGATGATGGTGGTGATGATTACGTTGATGATGATGATGATAATGATAATGGTGATTATAATGATGAATGGTGATAATGAGGATGAAGTTGGTGATGATAAATGATAATGAATGACAATAATCCATAGTAATGTTATGTTTTCTCACCTTCTCTAATCTCTTCTTGTTCCTTGAGTACTCCAGCAAAGTCTCTTCAGTCAGCAGAGAAGACATGGCAGCAGGGCCACAAGGTGAAGGAAAACAACCCTACATTCAACAAATTGAATCAATTAATTAAGCACACCCTTTACTAGTAACAAAAACCTTCAAACTTTATCAACAACCCCTACTGAGCTGACCACATTCAGGGCATAGATTACTAACAAACTGAATTGAAATTTAGAATCTTAGGTTTTGGAGGAAGAATTTGAGAACTCTGTGAAAAACCCTTGAATAGAGGTTTCGCACCATCATGTGACGGCAGCCATGTTGGATGGCAGGTACAATACAATCGTTTTACATGAGAAAGAATTCAATTCCCGAGAGCAAAGGGATTTTATTGTTCTGTCATCTGACAACAGGCAGCCCAAGCTGTGTTATGGGCGTGGACATGTGATAGTGCAAAACCTATATCAAGGGAGAGACCAAACAAACCCTACTCAAATGAGATGTTGAGTTCAAGATTTGAGCCTGACACCCTATAGGCAAGTATACTATCACTACACCACTCTTGATTGACTGCCGAGATGCTATTGACCAGATGTTTTGTGAAGACATGGCTTACCAGGTGTTCCATGATACATGTCAGCAGTCCTTCTGCTGCCTCGCGTACACGGAAGGACACTGGTTTCAACTCCTTTTCACCTGCAAATATACAGAAATGGTCAGCAGTCTATACCATGGATTTCCCTTCTTTCCTTCCAATCTTCATGTTTTCATCCACTTTCTATTCATTACTATATCATTTCATTTTTTACTTTGTTCATTCTTTCATCTTCATTCCTTTTTCACATTCATTTTACATCTTCAAAAATATGTCACCTTTTAGAGGTGGTTCTTCTTTTTCTTGGCCAGGCTCCTGAAAGTCAAAAGAGTAATCATGAATACATGGTAACCCTGTGGTATTCTCTACAAAGGAAGCCCATAAACTTACTGGTCTTGCATCCTTTGACTTGCTGCCAGAAATACCCAGTTCCACCACTTCCATGACAGCTTGAAGACAGTCCTACCAATAATTAATAAGAGTTAATATTCCATTAATAAATGGTGAATAGTACAGTTGAGTTGGCCTTCAGCGCTACCATCAATCAGGGGTCTTACCTCGGCATCCATCAACCAGGGATGTGCAACAACCCATGTCTTGATACAATGAAATGCAGCAACAATCATAGAGTGTAGGTCACGTGAGTGGTGGGTGGCTGGTTTGTTGGCCTGGTAGGACACATAGTCACACAGCCAGTGAATGGTACTTTTACATTCTGTTTGGTCTGTTGATGAATATGGATCAAAAGTTAAGTCAATTATAAGATAGGAAACATGGTGCATTGTGGTCTAGCTTGGGTACAAATAATTTTTTTCATCATACTTTGTAAGGAGCGTTTTTACCTAATCTAGACCACAATGCATCCAGTTTATCAAAGTTAGTAAAGGGCCACAAGTAGAATATCCAGTGTTGAAGTCTTTCAAGTATGATACACCCAATGGGAATCCATACTTCTACCAAACAGGAGAAATGGGTCTTCCAGGAGTGAGAGGATATACCTCCTTAACTGGAATTCCTAAGGAGTGGAAGGGTGTGAGGAAATCATCTTCTTGCAGCTTCATTAAGAACTCTCCTATTGATAGTGGGGTTCTAACAGGTTTTCTAAATCCTCTATGAGGGAAGTATGGGTACAATGTAGTAAATGGAACACACCACAGATGTCTACCTACCCAGGAGTTGCATGCCGAGCTGTGCCAACCCAGACAAGACCTCAAAAGAAGCGAGGGTCACATGGAGGTCAGGCTTCCACTTACTGCTTCTTGTTACCACTAGTTTGTTACATAAAAGATGTGTCATCTGGACAAACAGACCAGAAATTGTAGCAGGATCTGGAAAAAAGAATAGTCGACATGCAAACATATTTCTCCTTCTCAAGGTGGATTTATATTTCTCCTTTTCATGGTGGATTTGAAACCATTCCGAAGACAAAAACACGATAAAAAATTTCAATTTTACCGATACCCTGAAAAAGCTTCCGGGCTGATCAAAGTCAGGGCACAGGTACATGTACATTAATGGGGTTTTGAGGTAGGAAAACCAGAAAACCTGGAGAACAAGGTTCAATCCTCAAGGTAGACCTAAAAACTGCTTCTCACATGACCTGAGACATACCGGCACTAACACTATGCCACCTTTTTTCAAATTATAAGAGGCATTGAAGTCATCCTACCCATCCTTCCCCATAATCACTCTCCAGGGTAAAAAGTTTAAAATGTATATACATTGCTTTCAAACCATACCATAAGATTCACTGGATACTTTAAGAAAAGTGAGCTTATCTTCTGTCTCAGCATCAACCATGGAGATGCTACCAGCCTCAGATATCATGCTACTTCCTCCAGTACTGGCCCTCCCCCGTTGACGAGCTGAGAAGTCAGTCCAGTTTGGAAGTTCCTTGTCTTCAGTGACGGGGATATAATGGGATGAGATTGTTTCTGCTATGCCAAGTGACTGGGCAATCTCTGTGTCTTGGATGATTAATGACACTCCTGGCAAATATAAGTGATATATTAAGGATTGTAAGTGTAAATGAAAGAGATGGTCATATATCTGACGCATATTGTACTCCTTTTTGCTTGAGGATTTGAATGAAAGAATGAGCAAATGAATAAATAATTGAGTGAATGACAGATTGAATGAAAACAAAGTAAAAAAGAAGTAAGAAAATGAACAACGAAAAGGGGAAGGAGTGAGAGAGTGAATGATAGGATAGGTAGTGTGAAAAATGAATGGATAGGTAGAATGGATGGGTTGAATGGATGGGATGGATGGGATGAATGGATGGGATGGGATGAATGCACAGATGAGTGGATGGATTGGAGGAATGAGTGGATAAATGCAAGGAGGTGTGGAAAGATGGCAGTATGGATGAATTCATGGATTAACGGAGGAATCAATGAACAAACAAGCTAATTCTAAAGTGCAGACAAAATGTTCATATCATAATATTATATATATTTATTATATACTCAACCTCCAAGGAGGATCTGCACATTATATGAATCAGATTCAATTTGTAAAGCATCCAGCAGTAAACGAGTGATCCTAGGCTTCAATGACAGGAACGTCAACCGAGCCGCTGAGTGGATGGGTGTGGCATCACATGGTGGCTGTGTCTTTTTCTGGTATCCAGCTGTCATATCTGTTCAACAATAACAATCTCATTTCACACTAAAGTTCTAGGATTAGGTTGGATTATATTATCATTTGGAAGGGCTTGAATGCTACTTATGGTAGTGCATGTGGAGCGAACTTCATTGAATAGCCCCTTATATGAAGTGATGGTCGAAAAATAAATTTTATTACCATTTTGAAAATATAATGCATATTTAAGCATAGAATTAATGCAAATAATCAACAGAGTACAGATATTGTTAAACTATTTACAATCTATGCATAATATTACAATGTTATCCTAACTCTCAATCAGACCTTTTAAAGAAGTACCCTGAGGCTGATGGCCAATACTTGTGTGGTTATACTTAACACAGGGCAATCTAGTTGTGTACAACTAGATGGGAACATACAGTATTTAAAATTACCTTGAATTGGTAGATTTTGAAAATGTAAGGGAAGACAAAGCATGGACACAAGAAGGTGGATTGCAGCTCGGCGCAGATCAGTAATAGACACTGGACATCTAAGACACAAATGTATATGAATTCTGAGAAAATAGTAACAGTTGTCGTGACGAAAAAAGTCATTCTAAAGAAAAAATTAGTGTCTTACTTTAAAACATTAATTTGTCTTTTAGAGAGTACAATCTCCAAGGCTGCTAAGAGGTGTGGCAAAAGGACCTGTACCCCTTGTAAGTCGACTCGCAGCAGATCAGGTGCATTAAGGAGTATACTGCACAGTATGTGACCAGTACATGTCTGTAAATTAACACAAAAGTTTAAATGATTTAGAGGAATCATAACAATATAGATAAGAGCAGTGAGTTTTCACAGTGGATAAGTTAAAGCGTACCTCATCATGAAGAAGACCTGTAGCTATAGCCAAGTAGAACCTTGAGAGGTAGACTGGTCGAATGCTTTTTTCTGCCCTTGGACTACAGAAGATACGGCAAAGAGCACCAAATGCCTCTGCTCTGCCTGGTTCGAAATTGGCATCATCAGCGTAGTCTTTTTTTGCTATGCTACTGCAGCTCTCAACACTAAAAAATGAAAAATTTCAGAAAAAAATATTCAAGAACAAACTAAAGGAGCTGCAGCTCAGCCTACACCAGAATGCATCTCCTTTGTCTAATTTGACTCACACATTAACATTATCTAAAAACATCTCCTACATATATAACGATGTCAGTTGGCCTTTTGAAAATCAAAATTTTTAGTTCCTTTGAACCAAGCAATCACAATACTCTTATGTTGAATTCTCTATTGCTCAGTATTGCCTTGATAGAAGATAACATATTACTTTAAAAGTAATATTAACATCCTGTGGTAATGAGACGAGGAATGCATACAAAATAATGCAGAACAATAAAAGGCGTGAAACTAAGCTCGCAAAATCCCAAAATGCGGGTAAAATTTTGTATTTAGCGAGTGACAAAAAATTAACTAGCTAAGTTTTGCGAGTATGACCACAGTCCAGAAATTGAAGGACTGAAAAGTTTAGAATCCTCAATAAGTAAAGCTTGTTATTCACTGCGTCCCATTGCAAGTGACTTTGAAATTTCTGCTTATGAGAACTAAGCTTATTAGGAAGATTTTGCTAGTGGGTTTAAAAGTTAATTTCTTGCCCTGCATTACAATAGCTCTTTTTCAAGTTCCAAATTACCACTGTGTTTCTTGATTACAGACTCATTTACTCAGGCTTAGCCTCGATTTTGTGAAGAATATTCATGTGTTCCAGTCAAGGTCGGTCAAGTTTCAAAGTGCTTGTATCGTTGAAGTTGTGCATCCTTTACTTTACCCTAGGTATTTGTGATTAATTAGACACTGGTTCAAGGCTTAGCCTGAGCAAATGAGTCTGTAATCAAGAAACACAGCAGTAATTTGGAACTCAAAACTGGACTATTGCTTTAGAATCCCATGTCATGTCCAATATCATAAGAGAATCAAAAGACTAGGTGGAGTTGGAATTATATTGCATTTTAGGAATGCTTTAGTGATGAAAATAGATGTCATCTTGAAAATATTACCTGTCACAAAACACAGTCCAGCAATGAACTACACAAAAAACTCGACCCAGTCATTTCCTCAAACATGACACAGCTAATATCATGATTCAATTTCCTTGGGTATGTATGGCTGCATTTCTTTCCAGTAATATTTAAAAATATAAATTAATAATAATAGAATGTTGATTGATCACTACCTTATTTTTCTTGGGGAATGGATATTCTGTTCAGCTTTCTCAGATGTCTCACAACACTTGGCATAGATATTGCCAATTTCTTCGTAACTTGCTTTCATGTCGACCTTTGCAAACGCTGCATCAAACAACCAAGCACCATACAAGTCTAGTACACTGTCCACAGATGGAGATGTAGTTGAGCTGGGTGATTTAGAGAACAATGAAGATGCTGGAGTCTGACTCTCTTTCTCATCGCCTATCATTTCATCATCAGACTTTGGGACACCAGATGTGCCACTACTGTGCCGAGATGGCATAGTCAATGATCTCATGCCTAGACCTCTGTTATCCCCCAGGCCTAAAGCCAGTCCTGTGCTGAGTGTCTTTATCTCACGCTTTTTAGATGCCGAGGGACTTGATCCTTTAACAGGTGCATTTATAGGATTATGCTTCACAGGTTGGTTGTGTGTGGTTGTGATACACAGAAAAGTGTTCACCATTACTGCAATTCCTTTCATTGCTTGCAAAAAGATTTCTGGAAGACAATCCAAGCATGGATGAGCTGATGGATAGGTAACGTCTTGGCATGACAGAGCAAACTCCTTGAATTTCACTGTATCACTTATAATTTCTCTGTTACAAAGATCCACAGGGTTGCTAATGATGTGAAGTATCCTGAACCATGTCTGAAGGAGTGCCTCTTTATTCATTACTGCAGGAATTTGAACTTCATTTTTCTTGGACTTGAGAGGTGGCAAAGGGAAGGAGTTCCCATATAGATATTTGATAACCTTTCTCGTCAGTATTAACACAGTACTGCTCCAGTACTCTATCATGGCGTTATGATGTCGCCAAGACATACAAAGTTCTTGTAATGTTTTCCACATTGAAGGAGGAGGAAAATACTGAACACTTGCGTGTAGCCATATTTCCAGAAGACTATTAATGAGGATTTCTTTAAGATGTTCACTAAGTCCTCCTGCACTGTAGGGTGGCGAAAGTAGCTGTTCATTAATGACAAGCATCAAGCAAAGTAATGCATCCCAAATGTCTGGAGACAGTTGACTTTCACTAGCAATGACTTTGAAGAACTGGAGTACACGAATACACAAGGATGCTTGGAGAGCAAGGTTACTGCCGTCATCATCTCGGATCAAGAACAAATTTTTTAAATGCTGGAATATTTTCTGTACATATTTGACAGGCTCCTTGATTAGCGGTTCTGGTATGACCTTGTCTCGATCTTCCATAAGCATCACACTAAGCCACTCTATGTAGACATTCACACACCCCTTAATTATTTCTCCGTCTGTTTCGGTCATCGGCAGAGAAAGGCCATAACAGAAAACTTCCATGACCCAATCAACCTCACTAGACAAGGACAGTTTTTTTTTATCAGGCAGCCCTTGGTCTTGTATCAGTGTGGTTACGATAGTATGCGCGATTTCTCTTCCTACATGACGCGGAAAGCTTCTCAACACACTTCTATTCCTTTTATCTGCTCTTAACGTCTGGTTTAGGGACACCCACTCCGAATACATTTTGTTTTCTACCAAGTATCTAAAAAGGGTATTAACTAAGATTAAAGACTGCTTCATTCATCTTAATTACAATAATTCGTCGAATGGTGGAGAGCATAGAGTAGACAGTACAGTTTTCAAAAACGCCAAATGCTAAAAATCAAGCTCTAAACACGTTTTTAAAATAACAAGAATCTTGAAATATTGCAATTTATCCTTTTCTTAAATATATAACAATAAAAAGAGATATTTTCGGAGTGTAAATCTCGTTAACACGGGTCCTTTTCTCTTTCGAGGAAGCTGAAAATCGATGCACAGATGTCATCTTGTCATGTCAAATCCTAAAATTGTAAAGCTTTTTAAAACTCTTTGACTCACCTACCTTGTCAATAATTCCTATAATTTTCTCAATGAAGGAAAATTACTATCAGAGGCTGCATATTGGAGTCATTTTTTAAACGATTTATTTATATTTTTTTGGGGTGGATGAAGGCGCCATGTTTGTTTGTTAATGAGTCTCCTTCAATCATTTGGGCTTCCTGTGGTCTAAGGAAGATTTCAAAATGGAGGACGAACTAAAAAAAATGTGTGTAAATCTTCATTCTTGATTATTTAGGAATATGGCTTTCTTTAAGAAGTTCCTACAATGTAATTTACGACAATGCCTTGCAATTAGTTCGAGGTGCACGTTTTTACGCCAAAATGTGTCTTCTCGACCTTTATTTTTATCAAATTACTTCAGAAGTCAAGCACAAAGATTCTCCCAAAACGCGACGCCAAAATCTATTTTCAATATCACAGAAAAGTCTGGAAAGAAGAGTTTCTCAAGGAATGATCCTGTAGTAACAATTGCTAAGCAGATTGAAGAAAGTTTCAGAGGAATAAGATCGAGATCTGAAGCACTTGAAAACTACGCCAAGTACAAAAAGACAGGGGTACTCTCTGATGGCGACTTTGTACGTGTTCTCGTACGTTTGGCAAAGTCGAACGACCATACCAAATACAAGAGAGATAAGAATAACGCTGTTCAACTATACGAGAGTCTTTTGAACGACATCAAGAACAAAAGCTCTCAGCTTAAGGAATTTCAACTAGCAGATATTATATGGTCTTTGGGAAAGCTAGACATAACGGATTCAGAATGGTTTGCCTATTTTGGGAGTATTATGGAGACTAAACAAGACTTGAAAAGTTTTTCCAATGCAGACTTAGCTATGATTCTATGGGGGCATGGCAAAACAAACATTGCTGCACCAATTCTTTTTAGTCGCATTCAAAAGGAGATTCTGAGGAGAGATGCAAAGGAGTTCACTACAAGAGAACTCTGTCAAATCGTTTGGTCTTTTGCAAGAGTAATGAGGGCAAGTGCTAAACTTTTTGCTGCTGTACGTAAAGTTATCCAAGAACGAGAAATTACTGAATTCAATAACCAGGACTTGATCATGCTAATGTGGGCATATTCTGAAGAAGGGGTTAATGTTAAACCTTTATTTCGGTTCTTTAAATTTGAGCTTCTCAACAGCAAAAGATTATCTGAATATGGAACAAGAGATCTTTCAGTAATTTTATGGTCATTTGCCAACCAACGAATTAAAGCACAAGATCTATTTTCTGCAGTAGAAAGAGAGATACTAACTCGGCCAAAACTGTATTTTGATGACCAAAGTTTGGTTATCATAGCATGGTCATATGCTAATACTGATCACAAAAGTCCTAGACTGTTTCAGCTCATAGAGAAACAAGTAATGTCAATAGATCTGCGGGGTTGGTCGTTACACAGGCTTTCAAGGCTTCTATGGTCTTTTACAAAAACAGGCTTTTTGAATAAGGAACTCCTTCAAAAGATCTCAAAAGCAATGTTATTTCAAAACTTTACAGACTTGTCTCAGAATAGTTTAGATGAAGTGGTTTACACTTTGCAGTTCTGTGAGCATGCACTTTCTCCCAAACTTGTGTCAGCAGTTGAAGCTGAGTTAATGAAAAGAGCCAAAGAAATCTAAATTCAAAAAGGACTAAGTAGAATGGTCAAGACAATGTAAAAAGAGGGACTCGATTTAATTGATTTTATTAATTCATTGACTATATTTCTACACACAAATACATCATTTAGCATACACGCAAACAGACAGTACATACGTTTCTGCAATTTGACTTAGTGGCGGATCCAAGGGAAGGGGAGCACGGGGCACACCCCCCTCCCTGGTTCGACTTTGTGTCCCTACTTCAAAGATTTAACCAATACAAAATAATGCTTTTTCCCTTTGATTCTAAGGGGTGCACCCCTCCCTGGGTTAACTATGTGTGCTGCATTTATCCCTGAACAAATTCCTGGATCCACCCATGTGACTTTTAGTTTTAGAGGGATTTTGAGGACAACTATAAATTTACTCCCAGTTTTTTTTTTTTTTTTTGCTTAACAATTCCCCCAGAGCCTGTCAACGTCATAGTTAGGTGTTATAGCACACCATGGTCGATTGTGGTCTACTTTTGTACAGCCGTTGTAGAGCTTTCCTTTATAGATGAATGGAAAGACACAGATGTCTCCTCTTGTTGTTCTTTTACTTGCTTTGCCTGAAAGAGTTCAATTATTAAAGATGATTTCTTTTAACGGATTATCCCTCACATGGTCAGGTGCTGCTAGTAGATGTTTTAAAAGTGTATGGTCCATACTTGTGAATATGGACTGGCATATCTCCTAATAACTCACCTTCCAGTACATAGACATCATTTCCCCACGGTCCTCCCTTGCCATTTCTACAAGTGTTGTATCGTCCATACTTCTTGTAGGTACGCCCTGCAGTTGGACTAGAAGCGCACCATCCTTGGTGTTGTACTGCAAAAACACTCCATCCAAGCTTAGCAGCAGCTAACGCGCACTTCTCGATGGCAAATGGTCTCTTCCGGTAGTTTCCAATCAGGATGTAACTTTTACCTTCCAATGGTGGAATGGCACGATTCCACGTGTCTCTGTAACAACCAACTCTCCTGGCTGCAAATATAAACAGAAAGGATTTAATAGATGAGGAAAAAAGCATGAGGAAATACCAAGAATTCCAATAGTCTTTCGGTAGCTTTGGGTACTCACCATTTAAACCGTTTGTAATTCTTAAAGGATTTCCTGCGGGAAAGAAAATAACAGACTATGAAATAAGGAACTCTTTTTACAGACTCCCAGACGTCATTTACAGAATAGCTTACCAGACCCTGAGATGCATGGCACACTTTTCAATAATATTCTTTGATGACAGCATTTTTGGGTTCTTGTATTGATACAGACTCCACCGCAACGGACACAACCACATGGACTAGACAACGGAGTGACTTTTTATTATTGCAACATTTGGATTTCTTTGGATCGTAGCATATTTTGCCACATGTACGGTAAGAACGTGGAACAACTTTTCCAAAGCAACACTTGTGGGTACTGGGTGAGTAGCACTTCTTACCACATGCTCTCTGTGCAGAAGTACAGCATAGACTTCCAACTGGAATGAGTCTGTTGTGGCAACACTGATGGGTACTGGGTGAGTAGCACTTCTTACCGCATGCTCTCTGTGCAGAAGTACAGCATGGACCTCCAACTGGAATGAGTCTGTTGTGGCAACACTGATGGGTACTGGGTGAGTAGCACTTCTTACCGCATGCTCTCTGTGCAGAAGTACAGCATGGACCTCCAACTGGAATGAGTCTGTTGTGGCAACACTGATGGGTACTGGGTGAGAAGCATGTCTTACCGCATGCTCTCTGTGCAGAAGTACAGCATGGACCTCCAACTGGAATGAGTCTGTTGTGGCAGCACTGATGGGTACTGGGTGAGAAGCATGTTTTACCACATGCTCTCTGTGCAGAAGTACAGCATGGACTTCCAACTGGAATGAGTCTGTTGTGGCAACACTGATGGGTACTGGGTGAATAGCATGTCTTACCGCATGCTCTCTGTGCAGAAGTACAGCATGGACTTCCAACTGTAATGAGTCTGTTGTGGCAACACTGATGGGTACTGGGTGAATAGCATGTCTTACCGCATGCTCTCTGTGCAGAAGTACAGCATAGACTTCCAACTGGAATGAGTCTGTTGTGGCAACACTGATGGGTACTGGGTGAATAGCATGTCTTACCGCATGCTCTCTGTGCAGAAGTACAGCATAGACTTCCAACTGGAATGAGTCTGTTGTGGCAACACTGATGGGTACTGGGTGAATAGCATGTCTTACCGCATGCTCTCTGTGCAGAAGTACAGCATAGACTTCCAACTGGAATGAGTCTGTTGTGGCAACACTGATGGGTACTGGGTGAGTAGCATGTCTTACCACATGCTCTCTGTGCAGAAGTACAGCATGGACTTCCAACTGGAATGAGTCTGTTGTGGCAGCACTGATGGGTACTGGGTGAGTAGCATGTCTTACTGCATGCTCTCTGTGCAGAAGTACAGCATGGACTTCCAACTGGAATGAGTCTGTTGTGGCAGCACTGATGGGTACTGGGTGAGTAGCATGTCTTACCACATGCTCTCTGCGCAGCACTACAGCAAGTAGCAGCGATTGGGATAATTTTGTTGTTACAGCACTTCATTGTGGCCTTGTCGTAACAAACCTGTCCACATTTGCTGGTGCAGCACTTGGCATTTTTGTCAATGACTTGTCCATTACAGCAAGAGGTGGTTTTAGGATCGTAGCAGTTGTCACCACAATAGTCTTTGCAGCAGATTTTATTTCGATCGATAATCTTGTCGTTACAGCATTTCTGGGTCTCAGCATTGAAACACTTCGCTGCACAGTGATGTGGACAACATGGCCATGCATCGGGAATAACCTTACCGGAACAGCACTTGTAGCCCTTGCCTTTAGGATAGCATCGATCGACGCACTTATGAACGCACTTAGGGCAGGACCAGTATCCATTCATCAGTATATCGTTACAACACTGATGGGTCAAAGGGTCGTAACACTTTCCATGACATTGATGAGGGCAAGCTCTTAAATCGATGGATGATTCTGCTAGTCATAAGAATTAAAATCAAATTAGAGTTGGTATACAGCAACGTGCTCCAGCACGTTGTATTTTGTTCGTGACTTATTAAGTAGTTTGTGTGTGTGTTTGGTGGGGGTGGGGGGAGGGGGAGGGGATACCATAATGTAGTTCCCAATACCTTGCTCGGTATCCTGCTTATCATCTAGAAGGAAAGAGATTTTCATCTGGTTGTCATGGTAATCATCGTCATCCATTGATATCAACTTGTCGTATTCTGCTTCATCATATCCAGCCAGTTCAAGCCTTTTTCCAACGCCTGAAATCAAAAAAGTATTTTTTAAATATTTTTTTATTGGCAATCAAGTATTTTGTCTATTGTATATAGACATATAATGTCCCCCTTCCCAAGCTCCCTTACTTTACTAAAAAAACTGAAGAATATCAATATATATCACCCGCGATTTCATTCTTTCCTCTTGACCCACGATGCACTTGTCTTGTTCGTAATTAGCATTTGATTGTTATGTGCAATAAAAAGTCGAAGGCAATAAGTGAAAAGCTCAGTGCCGTAAGCGTGCCGTGAAAGTGGTGTTTTCTAGAATTTCAATTGGCTGATTTATTCTCGCGCAATTTGATTGGTTTGACAGTGCCGTATGACCAGTTGGCATGGACTCTAAATCCGGTGGAACGCATGGGTAAACCAACAGAACCGATTGGTCGAACCGATTTTTACAAGAGCCAATAAGAACAAAAGCTAATGACTCGGTGATAACTTTGATAAGCCTTTGAAACCGTAGGCACACCGAGAACAACCCTTTGAAAAAATCCTTCTAAATGTCTGGAGCTATCTCTTTTTTAACCAAGAATTATGAATCGTGGAGAACTCCCTTTCACTCCATTCATATACGTATTTCTGCCAAGGTCATGTTCCAATGCCGTAGTTTATTAACCAAGCAATTGTTTTAACTTACATTCTCAAAGCTACCAATCAACCGGCTAATAATCCGTACATGGAAATAAATAAACAAACAAGTGTGAAAAAAAGATAATTTAACCATGTGAAACTATGCAAATCGATTACTGCATATGGTTGTTTGATTGTGAAGTGGTGCAAAAAAATAGACGCTCATTCATAATTCATCGAACAATTTTAC
Source organism: Actinia equina (assembly GCA_011057435.1). Classification (NCBI taxonomy): domain Eukaryota; kingdom Metazoa; phylum Cnidaria; class Anthozoa; order Actiniaria; family Actiniidae; genus Actinia; species Actinia equina. Next base: position 801,526 of record WHPX01001400.1, read on the forward strand.
ACGAAGTCGTACGCACGCATGCAGTTTCATAATATTAATAATCACCGATGGTTAATAACAAAACTGTTATATTTGTTGCAGATGATATTGTTTTATGAAACCAAAATATCAATTTTTCACAGCCATTTTTGATTGATGTTGAAACTGTCCAGTCATGCAACAACCGCTTTAGATTTTAATGCCTCGAGGAAAAAGGAGCGTTCACTCAAACTCCTTCATATTTAAAAAAATTCATACAAGTTGTAAAAGGTTGTACAATAAATAAGAGATGTACTTAAGAAAACGAGAAAAGTATTTGAAAAACAAAACCAGAGAAAAATGTATTGCATGAAAATCATGGTATAAACTGAAGAAAAAGAGAAGAAGAAGAAGAAGACAAAGAAGAAGACGAAGAAGAAGAAGACGAAGAAGAAGAAGACGAAGAAGAAGAAGAAGAAGAAGAAGACGAAGAAGCCAAGAAACAACTATCCATGAATACTTTAGTTAGTACTGCACTAACATGTTCCACCCCTGATGCAACAGCATTTTGAATTTGTTATTTTTTTTTAACCATTAAGTTCTTCAAAATCACAATTATTTTTTGTTAAATGGTCTTAACAATAAGCATTTTCGTGGTCAAAACAGTACATATTGATATACAGTATAGTTTAGCACCAACAATCAAGTACTTTGAAAAAGTTTCTAAGAATAGATTTGATCATCTTACCTGCTTTTGGTTTTAGTACATAATCTTGTGTTTGTCCAAAGCTTTCTATCGACATAGTACACACAGCTAAGCTGAGGAAAAGAATTAAAGCAAAAAACCTCGTGTTCGCCATTTTCGCCACTCCGTCACCCTTGCTGGCAAACTCCGTTTAGTAATCTTTATTGAGCAATTTATACATAAATCAGAGTTTGATTCGTATGCTTGAAAGAATTTATAGTTTTTCCACTTCATCAGTTCGTTAGGTTTTAAAAAGGGCGTGGGTTAATACTTGATCCCACGTCTCAAAGTCCTTCATGTCGATCGTGACGTCACTAAAACTGCATCAAATAGGGCGTAAATTTGTTTTGATTGTCAACAACAGAATACGAGTCGGTGTGGACAAATCCTATCTTATATTATCCATCCATCCAATGATCCTAATTCCCAAAAAGGTTGACATGTTAAAATGCATTAGAAAGTCAACTACAGTTCGTATCATAGAGTGCAAACCATTAATCCGTGAAACACTAGTTACTAAATAGTACAAAATAGTGCTAATTAAACAATAGAAAACAATAGAATTTGCATGAAATTGTGCCATTTAGTATTACTAAAGTTTCACGGTTATATTTCACGGCTTCGTTCTGCCTGTTGTGTGTTACCCGAGAGTATGAGGTCTCTTCTTTAAAAACTTCTTTATTGCCTCGACCTTTAATTACCATCCCTGAATCTAATTCTATTTTTACAAAACAAATATTTTGTTCACAAAATGATTAACCACGGTTTCATAATGAATAACAATGGCCGCTCTCGACCCTACTGATCCGCATTACCGACCTTTTTAATGTGTTTGAAAAAGCTTTTTCGGTTCTGTAACACGCAACCGACTTTCAGTCTAAAAAAGTTGGCATTTCCGTCGGTTGTTGACATATTTTGGTTCAGTACTTTAAGTAGAAAATAGCTTATAAGTTAAGAGTATAAAAACTTTCTTATAACAAGGGGGTTTAAAGAAAGGAGCTCCCAATTCTGGTCGTTATGCGGTGTGCACATTAGCGCGATACCGCGATACGATAAGTGTGCACATTAGAGCGAGTCTTAATAATATAAAATAAATATTTATAATGTATTTACAAACTCGTACTCCAAAACAAGGAAACACTTGTGAAGCATACCATTTTCGTTTTTGTCGTTCCTTCAAATAAAATTCTTTAAAGACTATTTAGATTAAAAATAATTAATTCAAAAAAATTATAACTATCATAATGCCATTATTATTATTGATTGATTGATATATCATTTGCACTCCTTCACTCGATGCTAAATGCGCTAGTTTATCAGCCACTTTTCGCAGCGTGAACCTCCATCGTGGACAAAATGGCGGATCAGGCGGATCGTTATATAATTTCATTACCAATGGAAAAAAACAATGAAAAGACTAAAGAAGTTCAAAACAGATATACTTTAAATTTTTTTCTACAGTTCATCGACTTTTCGTATGCATGAAAGACTTAAAAGAAACGTTAACATTCGGCGATTTAAATAAGCAATTTATAATAAAGTAACCTCCTTAGATTTCCAAAATTCGTATTGTGTTTTTTTGAACTTTATGAAATTGTATGTAAACCAGAACTTATAATTATAAGAGACTTTGGTCAAAAATTCTGGGGTAGTAATAAAACAACAAAAAATACCGTGAAACTAAAACAAAGATAAATTCAATTATATTAAGTTATTGAAACAAAGAGATCTGTACGACATGGAAGCTGTAGAAATGCAGTTCAACTTTTGGTTTATTTGAGAGAGCAGAAATTTCACTTTTGAGACTCTCTCATGAATTCAAATCTTTGTTGATGGAAATAATCTTTTTAATGGAATAAAGACGGTTCCGTGATAAATTGGTCAGTAATTGACAGCTCATCAACACACCCCCAACAATGTTTGTGAAACGAAGCGAAGCGTTTGGTTCTTGATGCATGGCCAATGAAATCACAAGCTCTGATTTTAAATTATTTTCAATTAAAACGCTTTAAACGGGCATACTGAGAGAGAAGCAGTTATGGCGAAGTTGAATTTTCTCGTTTGCATTTTGTTGCTCATTGAGACTAGCGTACTAACGTTAGAAAGCTTGGGTCCCGGGCAAAATCTGGAGCTTCAAGCACTGCCAGCAAAACTGAATGTTGAAAAATTTAAAGGTAAGATCTTTAAACACATTCCTAGATTTTATAAGAATCTCAAGTATGTGTGTTCTGTATATGTTTCAATATATCATAGATCAGATTTGCATGAAAATTATACTCTAAGAAAATGATATATCTAACAAACTATTTTTAGGCGGAAACTAAAAGAGAGTTTTGGAGAGAGAGACTGACGTACCCTAACGATAAAAACAGTTAAAAAAACAATATAAATCAGTGATTTGTAACGGACCATTGGTTTTTGTTTATTATTATTATTTTCTATCAACGGCTTTTTTTATGTTTGCAATGCACGAGGGAAGAGTGGGTTGGGGGGAAGTGATATTACGTCATACAGATCTTCTCACGTTTGACAAAGCGTCCTACGTCGTCGGACGTGACGTTTGTTGCTAAATTTCTAAAATAAACAAACGAAACTCCAAAATATTGAATATTTAAAATGAATTTATGACAAAACAAGTAAAGTTTGATTAGAAATAAGTTAAAGATTTCGCCATGCCTTTTTCAAAATTTGTCATCATCGTCATCATCATCATCATCATCAAATCATTTATTATTATTACCATTATTATTATTATTATTATTATTATTATAATTATTATTATTAGTCTCAATTAATTGTGTGTAGGTGTTTTATATTCTTTTTCTTTGCTTCTTTTTGGTATTTGTTCATTTTTCATCAAGTATTTCTTTCCTGTTGTCTTGTTCAAGTTTTAAAGATAGACAAGGAAGATGACAACTCGACAGAGCAAGTTGACGTAAGTTCCAGGGATGTTTCAAATGATGCTTTTGAAGGAAACGACGCTGATGATGAAGAGGAGGAGAAGGTGGAGGATTTTGTGGATGAGGAGCTCGAACAGAGAGATCTAGACATGATGCTTGATGCAACAGGTGGAGAAAGTGACGTAGATATTAACCATCGGTCATTCTTTGGTGAGTATATGAAATGCTAACAATGCCAACAATAGATGATATGAATAGAATATGAAGGAAACGTCTGTTCAAATTGAAACCAAGAGGTGGTTAAAATTAAATTTGTTCTAACATAGGAAGCAAAATACAACATATCATCATCATCATCTTTATCATCACCATCATGCATCACCCTCACTATCATCGCCATCACCAACACCATCATAATTATCATCGTCATCAACATAACCATCATCATCATCATTATCAATATCATAACCGTCACCAACATCTTCATCATTATCATCGTGATCATCAACATCCTTGTCATCAACATAATCATCATCATCAAAATCATAACCATCATCATCATCACCATCATGCATCATCATCATCACCATCATGCATAATCATCACCATCATGCATCATCATCATCATGCATCATCATCACCATCATCACCATCATGCATCATCATCACCAACATCATTATCACCGTGATCATCACCATCATTCTCATCATCAATATAATCACCATCATCTTCATTAAAACATCCTTATTCTAGGATCAATAAGGATGGAAGCAGTTAAGAAAGCATGTAAATATCAATGTGACAAGAAATGCTACGACCCTCACCAACAACAATGCTGCAAAAAGAAAATCGTTAAACGTCCCTGGCGCTGCTGCGCACATAGCTGTGGTAACGTCTGCTACGACCAAAAAACCAAGCAATGTTGCAACGGCAAGGTTATTCTGAAATCGCAAAACTGTGCTGGCTGTGTTAATAAATGTGGAAGAATGTGTTTTGACCCAAGAAGAGAAAAGTGCTGCAATGGTAAAGTTGTTTTGAAGAATGCACCTTGTTGCAAACCTGGGTTCAATCTATGTGGTCAGCGGTGCTTCGACCCTAGGCATCATAAGTGTTGCCATGGTATTGTCACCCCAAAGAATTTCGCTGTATGTGGCAAAAAGTGCTACGACCCAAAAGTCCATCATTGCTGTAACGGCAGAGTTGTGTCGAGACGAGTACCCTGTTGTTACCGCTGTGGTGGGGCTTGCATCGACCCGAGGTTGCATAAATGCTGCCATCAAAGGCGCATCAGCAGGAACGTTCCTTGCGTCTCTGGACAAGGTAAGTCAACTGGGACAAAATTCTGGCTATGGGAACAAAAAGTCAATAAAATAAATGCTATTAATCTCGCTCTCTGATTGGTTGTAAGCCGCATGCTTTATGAGAGCAATACGCCTCGTGGATCCACACTACTTTGACAATGTGATGACACAAATAATTGATGTCCATTTGTTAACCTAAAGACAGAGCACTAATAGAATGAGGCGGGTATAAAAGAGACCAGCCAAACTACCTAATATCTTAGACTAAGGTTAAACGCCGAACTTCACATGAGCCGAACCTAATGACATCAATAAAGACCGCCTCGTTATCCATTGTTTCAGTTGGGTTCGGCTCATGTTCGACGTTTGACCTGAACCTCAATCAGACTCTAATGATGGTAAATAATGATTTTTTAGGAACGCCTCTAACGATAACCAAAGGACTAAGTGGTGAGTAAGAAGCTTTACCTTATGGTAAATGGTTCAAAACTTTCTAATTTAGTGATCGAATTAAATATTTTCTAGCTAGAAGAGTTGGTTGTTACAGAGACACGTGGAATCGTGCCATTCCATCATTGGAAAGTAAAAGTTACATCCTGTTTGGAAATTACCAAAAGAGACCATTTGCCATCGAGAAGTGCGCGTTAGCTGCTGCCAAGCTTGGATGGAGTGTTTTTGCAGTACAACACCAAGGTTGGTGTGCTTCTAGTCCAACTGCAGGACATACATACAACAAGTATGGACACTACAACACTTGTAGAAATGGCAAGGGAGGACCGTGGGGAAATGATGTCTATGTACTGGAAGGTGAGTGTTTATCACTTGTAACACAACCCAAATATCAGCAGCACCTGATCTTTACAAAACTCATCTTCTAATATTTAATTGTTACAGGCAATGCTGCTAAGAAAACGACTTCAGGAGACATCTGTGTCTTTCCATTCATCTATAAAGGAAAGCTCTACAACGGCTGTACAAGAGTAGACCACAATCGACCATGGTGTGCTATAACACCTAACTATGACGTTGACAGGCTCTGGGGACACTGTTAGGATACTAGTGTCTCCAACGGATTGCTTTTACATGCATAAGCTAAAAAATATTCTGGAAATTAGAGTTGGGAAATCTTGTAAGAACAATTGATATAAGAATGATTACTGCATATGATAAAGTTAATATTTCCTCAAGGAAAGAATGGCAAGTGTTTATTTATATGCACGATAATGAAGCGGCTTGTTAAAAATTTAATAAAAGCTGGTATATTCTCAATAAAGATGAACTCTTGTAGATGGGCTCATTTTACAGAAGCTTCTGGCCATATGCACATGGAGAGATTGACAATATCCTGTTTTCTAATGTTGTAAATGATAAACCTAAGAAATGCATGGTTTTTACAGAATATATAGCGAGATCTTTAACTGCAATGATATACAAGATTGGAGAAGAAAAAAGCATCTTCTATAAGGTTGAAAACACTGGTCTAATTTAAGTAACATATACATTTTGATAGAATTTGTACAATATTTTACAAGGATTACAATACCAATAGAAATTGTGTTGCAAATACTGCATCAACCCTCCTCCTCCTCCTCTTCTTCTTCCTTTACAACTGGAACACCTTAAAAAAAAAGTGAGAGACTTAGAGGGCAAATTTAGAAATATTGTTGGATAGGAAGCTATTATGATAAAGAGTGTTTTTGATGGACGGACGGTTAGCCACGCCCTTTGCCACCTTTTCAAGAGAGTTTTTTTTTTAAATATGCAAAAAGGGGAAAATAGAGTGACTCACTGAAATACCAAATTGCAAGTACAAAGCTAAACAAGTTCATACTGTTATGAGAGGTCATTTTGCATTCGATAAAATCTATGGATTTTGAGTAGAGTGCAAACAATATAACTGTGAAACTTTACTAATACAAAATAGCACAATTTCGAGCAAATTCCATTGTTTTCTATTGTTTAATAAGCACTATTTTGTACTACAAAATAAAGTTATTAGTGTTTCATGGATTAATTGTTTGCACTCTATCACAAGCAGAAAGAAATCAAGTAACATAGGTAATAATTGGCTTGTTACTATAATAAACACCCTGTATGATATAGTATAAATTATGTAACATTTTACCATCAAGTTTCTTGAGCTTGGGAAGCCTTTTTGTAGCTTGTTCTCTCCAGTCCCCTTCTGTAGAATGTTTCTCCTCCAGTGGATTGCCTGGTTAAAATTTTTTTTATTGTATATCCATCCAACTATCCATTTGTCGTACAATGCATTAATACCTGAATCTATACCCAATCTATTGCATGGTTTCACTTCATTTTCTGTTTCATGCAATATGTTCATCAGCTAAATCACACATTCTCAATAGAATTCTTTCTGGTTGACAGACATGGTTGTCAGTGTTTGTTCACCATTTGGAGCAGATAGTGAGATTCCAGGAATTTTATCAGCTGATTGAACCCTAAGCAATACCCTATTATCTATTTGAACCTTATCCTCCCATCCATACATTCAATTATCCCTTAACTCATGCATCAATTGATGTATGGTTACTGAAGAGGAACCAGAGGTCCTTTATTAATAGTAATCTATCTTAACCCACCCCTGGCTTACTCAGAAGCAGTATGTATTTATAATCAGGGTATAGTCCCTTTAACAGTTAGCTGTGCCATCTTGAAAGAATGAACATTGAGCTTGCGATGATAGCAAACATTTTTTAACGCCTTGAACAATTATTCACATGTCTCTATCATTGCAAGCTCACTGTTTGTCTTACTTCAATGCAAAGGTTCAGCTAGGCGCAACAACCTTCAAAATTGCGCAGGGAAATGTGAAAGGGACTATTGCATAACCCATACTAATGTGTGTTAACATGCATAATGTAATGTTTATTACTGAAATCCCACTGTGCATAATTCTAAATAGAAGTAAATACTCCAGTTAATCATATGGAAAGTACTTACCAACAAATAAAAGGTCTTCTAATAAAGGTAATTCTGCCTAAAAATGATAAAAATATTGTCTGATTAGTTAATAAGCCTACCTGTTTAGCACATTTAATATCAGTGAGCTACCTAGAGGGAAGCGCTGGTGTTGTGCACTGCTAATGATCACAGTGACAATTCCACAGAACTTACTAGTTTTTGGAACTCATCCCAGACTTTGACTTGATTATTAGACATGTACAGAACCTAAATACAAAAGGAACAAAGCAGAAAAATTGAACATGAATAAAGATGCCAACAGCAGGTCTTTTGCTGTATAAAAGACATTCAAATACCTTGAGTTTCTTAAGGACACCAATGCCTTTGAGCTTTTCAATGTTATTGTAAGAGATCCATAACTCTTGTAGGGTATCTGCCACAGCCTCCTGTAGTTAATTCACCAATCAAGTGATTAATAAGCAAAGGTTTTACATGTGATTATAGCAGACTTTATTGCCATTATATAATATAGCTATAAGTATAACGAGCACTCTGATCATAGTTAATAGAGGGGAATGGTTATGAAATCTATTGTTATATTTCTTTGTTCGCTTTTGATGTTGAACCGGTCTTGACCGTGAACAATGTTTGATTTTTGCTCGTCCGAAATTGCAAAATAAGTAAACATAAGCTTTGCCTATGGGATTATTGTAAGGAATATTCAAATATCTCTTATAAATCTTTATATAAAGATTATATGGTTTTGCTATGTTACAAAAGAAATAGTTCAGGCTTGATGTGCATCCATTGAGTTTTGGATGCAAATAGGAGGTTCCTACTCCAGCTTCTTGGACATAAGCCTAGCATGAACCATTTCTTTCTTATTGTTTATTCATTACTTACCAAACCATTTAGATTCTTGATGTTATTTCTACCCAAGGAAAGAATTTTGAGGTTTTCTGGATCAATAAACAAAATATCTCAGTTACAATGGTATTCACATCAAGAGTTATGACCAACAGCTTTTTTGACATACTTAGTCCATTGAGGTTTGCAATCTTTTCAATGCAGTTGGTAGACAATGACAGTTTCCTAAAATAAAAGAAAAACAGAGAGCATAACATCAGTGCAAGAAATTCTAAAATATTGGCCTCTCATGTCTGGTTTGATTCCTGGACTCAGCATCACATGTGAATAGTGTTTGTGAGGTTTCTCTCTCTTAATTTGAGGATTTCTCTATAAGTTTTCTGGTTTGCTTCCCTCTACAAAACCTAACAAGCTAAATCCCAATTAAATATGTGAATAAGATGTTCTCGACTGTGATCATAACAGACATAATAGCTTAGCTCAGTGAAGGTAGTTTTAGGGTAAAATAATATAATAATGGGGTGCTTCTATACAGCATTTCACATGGTCTCAATGCGCTTTAAATTAATGACCAGTGGAGGACTTTACAAGCTGCATATTAAGGCGCTATTAGCAGCTGTGCAGCTTACAATCATAAGTGATTTTTTAGTACGTTAATGTTATGCCTCCAAATTGGGATAGGCTGTTGAACTGGGAGACAATCCCCTACTCACGAATAATTCAAAGGGTCCTTTTATGTCCACCATTTACTGTAGGTTAGGCAGGGTTGGGAGACAGGGCCTACGGTTTAAAGTCCTTATCCGAGAAGACTTGAAGGTCTTCTACATTACAATTACGATCTACATTACAAATTACAAAGGCAGCACCTTCTCCTCAGTTATTTTAAGACCCTGAGTGTTGGTCCGGCTGAGGCTTGAACCATGACCTCCCGCACAACAGATCGATGCTCTTACCAACTGAGCTAACCGGGTGGTTTATCTAGTCAACATAACCCATAGCAAGATGCTTGGAGTGAGGATTTAACAATTCTGTACTCTCTCTGTAATTCTGTATATTTAAGCACACTTCGTACAAATTGGCCCAGGGACATAGCATAGTATTCTTCTTTCCTCTTCTTGGTTGGTACCTTTCTCAACCATAACCCCCAATTTCCCGATCCCCATCAATTTTACCTGCTGCCCCCCCTCACCCCCTCTGCACAGCCTTAGTTACATGCTGCAATGCTTCATGCTTTGTGTTGCATCGCTGTTGAAAATTGCTTTATGTGATTGTGCTTTTAATAATTTCTAAACCATACTCGCAGTTCGTTAGCGTTGACAGAGATGCGTCCATTTTTTCAATTGGAGGGTACTGTGCATACAGCTTTATTTCTTTAGCTTCTCCTGCTTTGGTCTCGTTGTCCTTCTCCTAAAGACAAAAAGAAGTTCTTAAGAAGTTCCAAAACCTTTTTTATAACGCTTAAGGGTAATGTTTAAATGACAAACAAATAATTAATTATATATACTTTGGAGGCTGAACCACAAAAACAACTCACCCATTTGGAGAGGGCATCTTTGATAGTCGTCCCTTTTGACTGGAAAAATTACAGTAAATAACTCAGAAAGTAAGTTAAATAACCGTGGAAAGTTCAGTTAGGATATATCATGGAGAATAAGTACCTTACCATTTCAAAACAAAGATTTTAGAGGCTTTTAATCTTGTATTCATCAAATTATTTTTCGACTTTCATGTTGTGTTAAAACAAGATGGCGTCCATCACCATGGTGATGTACTGAAGGGTTATGGGAAATTTCCTGGAGGTCTTCGTTGATTGGTTGGTTGGTTCTTTTATTTCTTCTTTTTAAAATGGCGGAACAGGTGTCAAGATGAGAGATAAAATTTAACACGTATATTTTTGGTATTTTCTTCGTGTATTTTCGTAGTTTAAAATGTCGAGACGCAAGAAAAGGAATTCATATGAGAGACTATGGTGTCGAAGAGGCAAAAGACTTGTCCGATTAGGAAATATCGAAGCAGATAATAAACCATGCAGAAAAATGTCTACGCTTAAAACATCGACGTCTGCAAAGAAGCAAACGAATCTACGTGACACTCTTTCCATTTTAGATTTACCAGACGAATGTATTGTTTTGATACTGGAAAAACTCAACTTCAAACCACACGAGATGTGTCAAATAATGAAAGTTTGTAAGAAATTCTACGATGTTTCGTTCAACCCTCGATTGTGGAGTGTTGCAGACTTCAGATTCGATACTTATCTCTTTGCACGCTGCTTTCACGTACTGGATATAAGTCAAGACATATCTCGATATTTATCAGACCTGGAGCGTAGGAAAATGTTTGCAAACTTCCTTATCAAACGAAAAGCCATGTTGTCTCATCTACGTATTACGTTTGACATCGACAAAGAAATGGAAACGTTTTCTAATTTACTGGAAAATTGTTCACTTAGGAATTTGAAAAATGTTGACATTAGACGGGCAGCTTATTGCCATTACTTATCATCAGTTCAAAGGGAACAACAATCACAATGTTTCAAGGAATTTCTAGAGAAACTCTCAACCTTTAGTCCAGAGATTTCTTTCTTGAAATGTCAACTTGTGGGCTCTCTTGCCATGGCAGAAGTCCTGGGAAAATTTGAAAACATTCAGTCCTTAAACCTCGTCTTCATAGGAAGTGACGTTAAGGTCATTGATGCAGGAGTCTTAGAGTTAATCTTGTCTTCCTTACCTAAGCTCAAGGAGTTCAAGATTAAAGTCAGACAAATGATGAATGAAAGCTTCAAAGGTTACTCACTGAAGTCAGATTCTCTTGAACACCTAGAATTTTCTTGGTCTAAGGGTTTACGAATAAGAGAACTACACTTACCTCATCTACACACATTTATGGCAATTAATGTATTTGAGTTTTACCAGGGAAGGAATTGCCCATGTTTGTTTGAACTGATCAGCAATGGCTGTCCAGAACTTATAAGAATAAATTTCAAACACTCAAAGATTGCTGGTCTTGATAACTTTGGTCTTGATGAGGATGATAAGAGAGAAATGCACATTTGTAACTGCGATATACATGCTCCATGGCGTATATGGGAATGAAATTTGAGACTGACAAATCTTGTATCAGGGTACTTGCAGCAGCATGTATAGATGTTTAGAAACCTTTTACTATCGCTTTTTAAAAACTTAATCCCGATTCATTGGTGTAGTTTTTTAAATTTTGAATGAATGATTGCATGGTTTGTTTATTCCCACTAGAATAAAAACATTTCTTTGAATCTCACATATACTTTACCTGAAGTGCTTGAATGTGAGGATACACAGGGTAAATCTATTGTTCCAGTCAACATAGCTTCCTAGTGAGAAGGGCCCATTCTCTGTAACTCGGTTATTTTCATTGCTGTAGGATATTCATGTGCTCCAGGAAAAGTCCACAGAACTATTCATATTGTTGAAGTTGTCCAACGAGTTGGCATATTGATCATTGTATAATGAAGTACCTATCCGTATAGACCCCATTTCAAGGTTAGAGACATTACACTTTAACAAACATCCACCATGGCAACATCAGCTGGTGCTTTTTGATGATCTAGAGAGAACAGCAATGGAAAGCAGGACATCTTGTGCATGGAAACTATTTTGAAAACATGTTGGTGTCATCGTCCTAGCCCCACAGTCCTGGTTTTGCTGCCCACATGCATAAGGTCTCTATTATCTTGGATGAAAGGTTAAGGGAATAAGAAGGCACAAATTCCAACAAGAAAAATATTTTTTGCTACCCACTTTCAGAATAGTTAAAGAGAGGTCTTTAGAACAGAGTGATGTAGGTAACATAAAATAGGTCCCTTTTGGTAGTTTGCAATACAGTGCCAATTCCGAAGGCAAAATGATTCAATTTCCCAAAAGAGTAAAAAAAAACTTGGGAACATGCTGCAAGGAGTCTGTAACTCTAGAAAGAAAAAACCATTCCATTAATTATCAATACATCTGCAGAAAATAAAATATTTATTTTTAATATTTTTTATTATTCTGTTTAATTTTAGTTAATTTTTTATCATATGTAATTGAAAAACTGGGTAAGACAAATAAAATTTAAACCTAATTTCAGTGAACTGGGTTGGCACAAAGGGGCTACTCTTGTCCTTCATGTCCCTTGGGATTCCAATGGAATTTTTCTCTACTACTATTATGTTGACTATTCTTTTACGAGCAAAGAAAAATCACTTTATTGCTAAAGAACTCAAGTTAGAATACACTAATATTTTTTTCAGTTTGTTTGACAATATTATTGTTCCTAAATTGTTTGTTAACTCAGTCGTAAATTATATAGAAATATAGAATATTTACATCATTTTTGCTCCAAAAATGTTGCATCTAACTAGACTGGTTTTTGAGTTTCTGTAGCCTGTACGAAACCACCTCTACAACTTCTAGACAACTTTTGAGTTTTTAGTATTAAAAAATTACTAATAAATCAGACAAGAGTCTGGTCGAAAGATAAAAGGAAAAATATGAGAAAATGGTATTGAATCGTACAGGTTACAGAAAAACATGAACAGTAAAAATGATTGTGTTTCAAAAAACCTGTTACTTTTTGCTTAAAATTCTCTTTTCTTTTTTTAAGCTTTGGGATAAATAAATAACTCTAAACATATCTGTTACCCAGGTTTGCTGAAACATCTCTAGAGCAGAAAGTAATCATGTACCTAACAAGAGGTAAACATAGTTAATTGCTATTAACTACGAGCAAACTAATAAGCTTTTTTTGTTAGAGTTGAAACAACCTGAATATACAGCTATTTCAAAAAAGGTTGAAGGGGTTAACTTCCAAAATACAGGAACAGCTGGAAGGACTCAATCAGATATACAACCACAAGCCTAAGGCGAGTGATTGTATATCTGATTCAACACCGACATGAATATTGTATATTGCTTAGGAAACTGCTAGGTGTATACATTCATGTTCTACTATAAATCTAAAGATAAAATTGAATTTGGCTAAGAACATTGGAGTTAAAGTTTATGCAAATCAGGACAATTTGTATCAGATATACAACCTCCTCCAAAGACAATGATTTCTATTGTGTTTTCCTCATTAATTATTCATGAGATTATAAATTGTGTTTAGATGCACTGTGCATTTTAGTTTTGCAATCACCAATTGCCATTGGCCCTTCAATGTTTTTTGAAATAGCTGTATCAAACAGAACAACAGCATCAGCTGAAGTCTCTTTTTGACCATCAATTTTACACACTAATAATTACTTTATAATGAAGAAAAGATAAAGGATATGTTGATAAATAATAATTATTTAGAACAAAAACAAGTTGATAAATTTGTTATGTCTTTCTGAAGGTCTTCAATATGGGGTAAATGTTGTCAAATGCCTCATAAATTTCTTCACGAACTTTGGCTCCTGAAAAGGAAGTAATAAATGGAAATGAGAATATTTTTAGAAAATATAAAGGAATGTTGGTTTGTAAAGCCTATTGAAATAACTTTTTGGATAATGAAAATGATAATGAAAAGTGAAATATGAAGATACAGCTGTTTCAAAAAAGTTTGAAGGTTTTGTCACATTGTTTACCAAGCCTGAAATGCATTTTGGATCATATGTAAAGAATGTATATTTGAGAAAATTCCAAGTCTACATTGTCTCCCACAGTGCATTACAGGGCTGGAATGCCAAAAAACCTTCAACAATGCTTTTCAAAACAGGCCCCGGTTGTATGAAGGGTGAGATAGCGTTATCTGGTGGATAAATCCTTACCCACTTCACCCCCTCTCTCATCAGTGCTCGGTTTTAAGAGTATTTTTAAATAGCTGTATCTACATAGATTAGAGAGAAGTTGAAACACACATGGAGGTCCTAAGGATCGAGCCATGGACCTCAAGCTCTGAAGGTCGCTCACTAACCAACTGAGTTACGCCTGCCCCTAGGACAATGGCTAGTGAGAACAGGACAATGGCTGGCAAGACAGTCTTTTATGTTGACTAGAAACTATGTGCAACCAATTTGCATGGATACAGTTTTTAGTCATGTATAGTCATGTATTGCTAGCTATCGCCCTGATAATGCACTAGTGGACTAAATCCACTTGGGCACAATGTTTTGCCCATTTCAGACCACGTGTCATTGCCTTCTTGAGAATAAAATTATTTGTTTGAGTTGTATCCATATTCATGTGCTTCTCTTGTGCAACTGTTAAACAAAGAAATGACACTCTAGGGAATAACATATGGTCTTGAGAATAAAGTGCTTCGTTTGAGTTGTATCCATATTCATGTGCTTCTCATGTGCAAACCATAAACAAAGAAATGATACTGTAGGGAGTTATCATTTCTTAAATTTTCTAATACCTATACTACCTGCATACCACCACATTTTGAATATCAAACCATCATTCAAGGCTCAAAAGAAATATTGTTTGCTTATATACCACTTATTAACCTCATCCGTTCGGTCATTACAGGGAAATCTCAGACCGAGGTCCGTACAAAAAAGACCGAAGTCTGAGATTTCCCTGTAATGACCAAACGGATGAGGTTAATAAGTTATTTATTATATGGCCTTTATATGTTGTTTTGCTCACATTTTGCCTCTTCTTCCTCTGGATAGTAAAATTCGCTTTCGCTGTGGCTCTCTTCCTCGCTCATTATACACTGAGAAGTATCTCTAAGCTATACAATATTTTTTTCAATTATTGAAAAGATAAATGTATTTTGTTTATGTTTTGGGTTGATTTAATGTTTGGTTTCGTAGCTTTTGATCGCAACTGAAAAGAGCCGTGAATGAAGCCAAGAACAATTTCCGTAATGACCGGTCATTACAATAAAATATTGCCCACTAAGTAGCCAATCAGCCTTCTTACCTGTAAGTACAACTTTGCCAGATACAAAAATGAGAAGAACAATTCTTGGTTTTACCATTCGATAGATAAGCCCTGGGAATAACTCTGGTTCATAACTAGAAGAAAAACATGGAAATATCATTAAATACAACAAAAGAATGTTATTGAACGTAAATATTTCATTGTTTATACATGTATATTATTTATAAATGACATTTAGACTTTTTTTTCACTTGTTTTATTTATTTTGTTTTCTTTCTTTTATTGCTTCATTTATTTGATCTTCACAGATTTTTCACACATCTTGAGTGATGTTATCACTGATTCCCAGGACAATGAAACCTTTTAGTTTTGTGCTTGAAAACAAGCTGCTTTAATGTCACATACAAGGTCTATTACTTTATTAGGAAGTGCATACAACAGGGCTCGAAATAGCAGCCTGCCAATGACCAAATGACAGGACAAATTTCAGGTTTGCCAGGCGAAAATAAGGATGAACTGCCAAATGAATAATAAAATGTCAAGCAAAATTTGGTTGAATGACCTCCTTTCACCATGCTCCTTTAATATGGCAGGCTAAAAAAGTTTTCTATTTCGAGCCCTGATACAATGCTCAACAAACCTTGAGAACTGTCCATGTGCCAACACCAACCCTTCTAGTCTAATAGGAAACTTTACATCACAGCTTCCTACCATATTCTGGATTTTAAATTCAGTGAACTTTGCCTGTTGAGTAAAAAAAAGCTGTTAGTTAAAAAAAAAAAAAGCCAAAACAATTTTTGACTTATTAAGAGAAGAGATCTCTACCCTGGGCATAATGTGTTTCTATTTCAGACCATTTTTTATTCCTTTTAGAATAAGGGAGTTTTTATTTGAGTCATATTCATTTGTTCTCTTATGCATAGCCATTAACCCTTTCACTACTAGATCAACCAAAAGAGTCCAACCAGAACGCGACATTTTTCCTAGCCAAGAGCAGCCAGCGGAAAGACATTTCTGCATTTTGATTATCCATCCTCTAGGAAATTTCGATGTGTTGGAACACATGGGCCATTGTTTTTGAATCATTAACAAATCAAATTCTATCAACTGCTTTAATGTGTTATTACGCCTCATTATCTACTGAGCACATAATTTTCATTTTGATATTGAGGAATAAAAAACACCCTAATTGTGTTCCAGGAAGAGTCTGTGTTGGACCCTTTTAGCCTCTAGAAGGGTTAAACAAAGAAATGATATTCTAGGGAATGACATGGTACAAAATGTGACAGCACTAGGTCCAAAGTAAATGGTCTGTTTACATACAGGAAAGCCAAGCTTCTGTACAACACGGGCATATTTTCTAGCAGCAAGTCTTGATTGTTCCTCACTAGCAAAGAAAAGGAAGAGCCATGTTTAGCACACTGATACATTTTTTATTTCATTAATAGTAAAGTTGCAGTGGTGCACATTGTCCATTCCAAGTCAAATGATGAAATAATTGAATTTAATACCTCTTTGCTCCAGTACAGACCATCTTTCCTGAACTGAATATCAATGCCGTAGTTCTCGGATCCCTGATTCTCATAATGACAGCTGCAAAACGCTGAAGAAAAAATAGGAAATTACTAGTTAATCAAGAAGAAGATTTAGGAATAAAAATATAACAAGTGCATTACTATACCTTGGGGTTGTATTCTGCATTTCTGGCATGCAGTGCAATTTTCTTGAGGTCTAATTTACATCCAAGATTCACTGTCGAAACTATATTCCTACGATCAGAGATGGAAAAATTGTTAATCTTGTCAACATCCATCAATTTGCAGAAGCATTTCCACTGCTGGTAATAATTGTGTGAGGAGGATATGCTCTAATAGACCCATTGTACTAAATCCCTACATAGGGTTGAAAACAAGAAACAGTGACATCAAAAAGGACTCCAAATTATTCTCAGGAGAAGTGAATTCTTTTCTTTTATGCCCAAGATTGGGAATCAGTGAAAGGATTATCTTTTTTTTTAAATGCCCCAGGGATGTGGAGATTTCTGGAACTACATTCGCTGCTGCTAAGACCAACAACAGGGGCGATATGGGGATCTCCAGACAGTTTACAACAATTAAAAAAAGATGATCATGGTTCCCTGAAATTAATATTAGGCATTCACAATTCATAAATTTTAGAACATGCTAGAATCATGAATCACAGAATATGATTTTTCCTCATTGCACATCACGAAAAGTAAGAAAATCCCTATACCAAATTCACACAAATAGGTACCCCTTAACGCCTGTGAAACAAAGAAGCATATCTTACTGTAGTTGTGGGATGATACCAGACTGATCAGCCGTCATTGGCGTCATGGGGGTCATAGGTGTTAGAGGTGGCATAGGACTAGGGGTATGGGGATAGGCAGCCAACCCTCCTGGTAAGCCTGTAGTCGTTGACATTCCTGGGCTTGGGGTCATTATACCTGCATGTGCCTAGAACATAGAGAAAATTATTACATTTATTCTCATTATAGGTAGCTAGTTTACGAGTTAAACAATTCATTTACATTACCATTTCGTATAACTTTAATATTTCCATTATAATCATAACAGTTTATAAGTTCACTATACTTGACAGTTTGATATGAAAAAACTTTACAGAAACGTTCACCCATTATTTTACGAGTTAAACAATCCATTTACATTACCATTTCGTATAACTTTAATATTTCCATTATAATCATAACAGTTCATAAGTTCACTATACTTGACAGTTTGATATGAAAAAACTTTACAGAAACGTTCACCCATTATCTTATTCTTCAAGCTTGGAAAATGTTGAGCAATTCAAGACAGAAAAAAAAATAACGGAGTCTTGCAAAAGGACAGTGAAAGCTAATAATTTGGATAGCGGAAAGAACTTTAGGAAATAATTCAAAGAAATGACGACGCGATATGAAGGACTCCTGGATCCAAGAAAGAAGGTGAGAATAAACACGTACCTGAAGAGAACTGCCGGCGCCATAGCGGTTTTCGTCCTCTTGGCTCATTATCTCGCTGGCTTCTCAGCAGAGAATTATTCTAAGAGTTGTTAAGGTTCTTTCTGCGAGATATGAAACCGTAATAATGCACAAGACACGAGATAAATGAAATTTTTTGAGAGAGTTGAGTTAGGACAACAGACCTTTATATATATGAGATGATGCACTCGATTAGGATTATGGGATGGTGGATGAGCCCAATGCATGATGGTCAGCGGATTAACAAATAACACAGGTATACCAGCACCTGGAAATGTACATTAGAATAGAGAGAAAGAAAGAAAGAAAGAAAGAGAGAAAAAGAAAAAGAAAAAAAGAAAAGAAGATAAAGCATCTATATACAACCATTTGAACAAATAAAACTGAAATAAATAAATGTTGAGAAATAAACGTTGGCTACAGGGTAAGGGCAGGAGGGGAACGTGGGCACACGTTTTGAAAATGAGTTTTACACCTTCTCCCCAGGCAAAATCCTGACTACACCCCTGGTCAAACCAGGAATTCGCATGTTTCAGAAACAAATACATACATCATTGTAAATCTCAGTTTTATTTCAACACCTCTGTTCATCATACTTATTATAAACCATTTATAAAGATATATTGTCTTTATGCACTTTATAGCATGTAGCTTATTTTGTCAAGCTTTCCAGCATCTAAACAAATCCTGCAATAGTGATCAGGAACATACTTGAGCAAAGCATTATTTTATTTATTTCAATCCTGCACAACACTTCTATCCTTGCTACCTTCATTTGTCCTGATAAGAAGACATGTTGAAATACAATTGTTTTTGTTGAGTATAGCTGGTTAATATAAGTAACAATGAAGGCTGCACAACTTGGTTAAAATTTCCTGCTACAGTTTTTTCTTAATGTCTTTTGGGGGGTTTGAGTGTAAAACCAGGGAATTAAGAAAAACTGAAAAACACACCTTGTTTGATATTACAAGATTTAAAGTATTCATATATACATCACAAGATTGGTGGTTTTTATATATAAAATTGTCATTACCCTATCTGTTGGAAGCAATTCCCAACTTGGAGAGAAAACATCAAATCTTAATTGTATAGAATTTTTGTTTCATTATCTGCAGTGAAAAGTTTGAATCCTGATATTAACTCTTAGCAAAACATGCGTGGAATGTAGCTCAAAGATTTAGAACTAGGAGCTTAAAATGATGCACATCCACATAAACCTCGAGCAAATAATAATTAAAACAGGTTTTTTTTAGTGAAAATTATCAGATGTGTTTCATGAGGTACCAGAACAGATGCCACAGTTGGTATGGTATGATGGGCATTATAAGGTAAACCTGTAAAGGTTTTGGGGGTGGAGCTGGGGGAGGGGAGTAGGGTTTGCACACCTTTCCCTGGTTTGACTTTATGCTCTTACTTCAAAGATAACAAATACAAAATTATTTTTTTGGATTTGATCTAAGGGGTTCCCCCCAGCCTGGGTTAACATCATATGAGGCACCCCTCCCTCAATAAAAACATGGATCCACCCCTGGGGTTGTACCCGAGTATAAGGATATAGGGTCTTGCCCTCTCAAAGGCTAATCTCTTTCCTTGCACTTCATTATTTATTGGCACCATTAGTGCACAACTGTTGTAGTTGAGGGTTTGAGAGTTCAATTTGTACATCCAACCATAATGCCTTGCAAGTATGACAATTCAAAAAAACACACACAGAGAGCAAAATATTCCAAATTCGTTTTAGTTCACTGAGTATCATAGTTGAATGTACATTAATTTTGATTCTAAGGCTTACTACATTATGATAAATGTCTAATGACTCAATAATCACATTACAAAAATCAAGTAAAGAATGTAGGGGGAAACGGCGAAATAATAATAAAACATAAAACGCATGCATGTACAGTTCAATCCATTGAGAATGCATGTCATATTCTGAGAATGAGATTCAAAATTTGCAGAAATCCTCTTGTGACCTGCCTTAACGGTATTGTCTAGGTTATTTGCATGGTATCTTCATAACTGAAGATAGTCTTCATATTTAGTAAGTCAATGAAAAGCTGAGAGATTTACTTTCACACAACTTGTATTGTTTTTCTGAAGGCTTGCAGGACACATCCTTTAGAAAACATTCCTTATGCAAACATATAAATGGCTTCTTGTCAGTCAATCAAACCAAACGAAACTGTTTTACGACCGTAATCTCGAACAAGCACATTTACATCCTTCGACAGCTTCGTACAGATCTCTCACTTGTGTCAAGTCCCATTTCAGATAAACGTGTCTCGAAAAAAGCCGAGAGCCGGACGCCAGCTCGGGCTTCCTTCGCTCTCGGTCGGAAATGTTCGGCACAGTCTATAAACACTTTTCTGACATCGGAAATGAAATCCTCCACAGAATCATAAGCATTTTCTTTAAGGTTGCTCTTGATGATTTCCAGATTTGTTGGGTTACGATTATAGTTTGGAAACTAAGGAGAAAAAAGACATAGAACGTATTAAAACACTAGATTCTAAATATGGATATTAGAACACAAAAAGATAAGCCGACTCTCTACTTTCTCATATCTTGATGAGCCATATATAGTCATTTATTTGTACAATGGGAGTAGACTGTGAAATCAATGGACACTTGTTCGCATTGTTTTCATACCTTAGAAAGACTAATCTTTTCAGTAAAGAAATCAGCGTCAGCATGCCCAATAACTTCATCCAAAAGCCTTCCACATTTGATAAGTCTACCAGCAACACGCGGATCGCGCCTCGTAGGCGCCTTTCGGACGGGTGATGGAGAACGAGATGAATCGACCGATGAGCGGCCTTTAATTCGAAGAGAAGCGGGTATATTTCGCTTACTTCTTGTAGACGTAGTTGGTGCGGCTGATGACGGCGTTGTTGATGACAACGATACTTTGCGTCGTTTTGATGATTTTGGTCCACTATCAGTGCTCTCTTTTCTTCCTCGTTGTTTTGGTGTCCCCGGTGACATGGAACGCTTGTTACTTTTTGTCTTCTTCGATTTAGAACTTCGACTAGACTTCTGTTTTTCGATCTCCTTTGCGTTACGGAGAGCAGCTATATCGAGAACGAAATTAAAGTAATAAGTTAAGCTAGTTATGCTTGGGTGCTTTCGATTTAAACCTAGCTATCCGGTTGGAAATTCGTTTCCTCGGTAATAGTAAGGATAAAGCAGGAAACTTTGATTTCCGAAAAATGGAGCACGCGTCTACCGGAAAAACAGGAAAAACCGAAAAGAGCGGGAAAAGTGGATTACCTCAATTGGAATACCGAGTTTTCTGGAACTCTAGGATCGGAATGACACAAACCATTTGTTTTTTCAACCTGAATTTTCGATTTTTCCGGGTACGTGGAAAGCGCCCCTGGTTGCTGGGAAATGAATTTATTACATGCGCAAGCGTGAAATATTAGCCACTTAGTAAAGGAGTGTCTTACCTTTAATTATTGATTTCTTGACTCTACATTTCTTGGGGCGCTCGTCGTCAGCACCAGTACAAACCTGACAGGCCCAGTTCCCTCGCGGTATGCGTCGAAGGGGTGGATATGCACAGTCCACGTGATAAGCAAGAGGACAAACATCACAGCAAAGTAGTTCACCACCTTGTTCACACTGTGCACACATATCCACATGTTCTGAATCTGCATCGCTAAGTTCTTCTGTAAGATAAATGAGGTCAAGTTCGTGTCACTAGCCGCCATGTTGGAGTCAGTACAGTTTACGAATTTCGTCAGTTTTTACTTGTTATTTTTACCTTCATCGCTATCTTCCTCTGTGTCACTTTCTTCTTCGCTTTCCTCTTCTGTTTCACTATCACTGTCATCCTCTGCCTGTTCATCGGTCTCGTCTTCATCGTCTGCCGCACGAGGTGCTCTTCGTCTTCGTTCGCTCCGTCTCGTTTCTTTTGGACGACAATCTGGACAAAACCAGTTACCCTCTGGAATCTGATTTAAAATGTAGGAGAAATCCAATTCAGCATTGCCACGAGCTCGCTATAGGCCGATCTTTATTTATGTTTTTTCCTCATTAGCAGAAAGCAAGCTACAAGCAAACCGACTCCAGAAATCAAAAGAGAATGTCTAATTTAGTAACTACTGAAAACTTGAGAGTAATATGTTCAATATTTTGGGAATATTTTTTTTTAAACACTCTAAATTACAAAGAAATGTATGGTTGTGTGGCAAACTTGTTTTCCGCCATCTTTCACAGCCAATTGTAGGAGTTCGCTATTTTTCCGCCAATCTTCTGGTGCTACGCGGTTTCCCCGCTATCTTTCACCAACAGTATAGATGTTCGTTATTTTCCCGCCATTTCCTCGAAATCTTTCTTAATATTTCTTATTCGCGCCAATTTTCTGGTCCTGCTGCATTGTTTTACTTACCTCTTTGATCGGTGGTTTAAGACAATACATATGATGACCGCGATCACAAGCGTCACAAAGTAACATCTTCTCTGCGTCGCCTTTTCTCCTACACAGCCGACATCGCGCGTTCAACACCGACTTACTCCAAGTCACCGATCCATCGAGTGTGTTAAGATGAACGAATACTTGAGAGAGACTTGTGCAGGCCATAAGGGATTCTTCCCAACGTTCAAGGCATGTTTTCTGTTTTTGCGGGTCTTTAGCTTTGCTCGAATTACTACTTCGGTCATCATCATCGTCTTCTTTTGTCTCGCCATCTTCGGTGTCTTCGTTTACAGGGGTATTCGTCTCGGAGCCATCTTTCTCATTCTGTTCGGTTTTGGCTTTCTTCT
The DNA here is from genome assembly GCA_011057435.1 of Actinia equina. Lineage (NCBI taxonomy): Eukaryota > Metazoa > Cnidaria > Anthozoa > Actiniaria > Actiniidae > Actinia > Actinia equina. The sequence continues at coordinate 824,821 of WHPX01001400.1, forward strand.
TTTTGTCTTTCCCTTCGACTGCAGCTTTCATCATTTCGTTGAACTCTGTTAAAGCAAGAGCTGCAGCGTCTTTCTGCTTTTGGCGTTTGGTTTCTTCGTCTTCTCCGAGAGGAGGACTTAAATACTTCGATTCTATACCTTGTTCAACCTAGGAACAAATAAAGACATTTTAAACTCGGAAAACCAGGCAAAGAACAAATAACAAGAACTGAGAAATTAATTGATTGGACATTCAAAACACACCTTTAGAAGAGCTAGTGCCAGTTCTTTGACGGCTGGGTTAGTATGCTCGAAGTTTGGTGCCAAGCTAATGACAGGGGTTCCGGTGCGCGAGTCAGGTGGTGAGAAGGAAGTACGGCCTTTGCCAAGATCAAGCTTTAAATGGGGAGGAATTGCCTTAAAAACAGATTCGTCTGGCACGGATTCCTTCGTCTGAGCTTCGACTTTGACTAGTTCTGGTTCCGTATCCATCTCGCTGCCGTCCAAGTCTCCGTTTGTCAGCACTGCTTCTTTTGCGTCCTCCTTTTCTTCCTTGATTTTCGCTTCCTCGTCCATTGGTTTATCATTCATTCCATTTACGAGCGTTTCGTCTTTCTTTTCATCTTCCTTCATGGACACATCACAATCTGTTTCGGCCTTGACTTCGTTCTCTTTTACACCGTTCACCTCTGCTTCTTTGTTACCCATGTCTCCAGTCTTGTCTAAATGACTGTATATCCCATTTTCAACTTTAGCTCTCCACGCAGCCCGATCTTCTACCTTAATGGCTCCTAACCCTCCCTGCCAGAGCCGGTCTTCCAGATCCAAGATCTGGTCGCGAAGGTTGGCTTCGACGAAATCCTCTGTGTTCTTGAAATGGCTTTTATCAACTGCTTGTTGTTTGCGGGATTTAGGTTTTGGGGCCTTTTTAGGAACGATGCTTTCTTCTTTAAACGGACATTTTTCAATGGTCTTAGATAGGTACTTGAAATCTAGTTGTAAAGCTTCACGTAGTAGTCGTTCACGATGTCCTCGAGGGTTTAGAGACTTGACAAGACTCTCCAAGTCATCGACTCCAGCAATGAAGGACCATCGAGTTATCTCCTCCCTGTCGCTGTACTTAGCGATAACCTCGGATCGTTTTGCTTTCTGTTGAACGTTAAAGGATTTCGTTATCTCCCCATCCTTGGGCATGTTATCAAAATCGCTCTTCAACGCTGATTTTAATCCGGTTAATTTGTCCGCATTCTGTTGAATTCCACGTTCCTTTTCTGCCACAACTGAGTCTTTGAATTTGCTCTCATTCTTGTCAGCCTCATCGGTACCTTGGTCTTGGTTTTCCTCCGTTTTCTCTTCCTTGTAGCATTCTTGCTGCTCTTCCTAAATCAACAACGAAATAAATAAATTTAAATTATTAGTTGTTTTTTTTAAGTCGCGACGGAAATAGCTTTTAATGCCAACGAGTGAAAAGGTAACATTACACGACTCTCAAATGGCTTCCGTATCTGGGCTCTGTGATTGGTCAGCGTCTGCTTTTATTGGCCTTCTGATTGGTTTACAGCGGTCCAATTGCGAGTCAGATAAAAATTTTGCTTTCACCAAGTTTTCATCTCAAAGCATTTTTAATATGTTTATATTTAAAGAATCACATTCTAATACGGCTTAAGAAGTGACGCAGCACGAGTTTCGCGTGACGTAAAAAATCTGGACGTGACGTAAATCATGTTCTAAATACGTTATTACGATGAAAAGCATTGAGTTAAATGAAATTCCAAAGACAATTTGTGTATGGTTGAAGTTGATCCCAAACGAACAATGTTAACATAATTGGTAAATTTGTTAAATTTTAAACCAATATTTTAGTGTTAAGAAAAACATTAATTAATTAACTCCCCTCTTTCTTCCCGCTTTTCCTTCCTTTCTAAATCTTCTTCATCCACTTCTACTCTTTCCTCCCTACCTCCCTTCCTCCCGCCGAAAAAAGAAAATGTTCAATACTTATATAATTATTTAACTAAAATAGTAATTCTCTACTTTTTGTAACAACAACAAGAATTATCCAATAAGATAAAAAGTATAATATTATTATGCAGTTCAGAACGAACTAGTATTAATAGCATTTGTGACATCTCCGCTTTACCTCGCAGTTTTCTTCTTCAAAAATCGTCTCCAGAAACTTCGGTAAGTCCGGATCGTCATCTTCAATGTACAAGCCGTTCAAGGATCTAAACATCCAGTAACGTCGATAGATTCTGTCTCGACCAAGTGGCTGAATACTGCTCATGGACACAGCTTTACGTATTTCATTCAAGTAATCCTGCTCTCGACGCTCACGATCGATCTTCTTCTGCATGGCTAGTTCTTCCTCTTCTTCCTTTGACAGCAACTGAACGTCTTCTATTTAAAAACAAACAGAGATCCATATGAGTACACAAAACTCGCAACATATTCTTACCGTTCTATACGATAATATATTCTTACTTACAAATTTACGTCGATAATTTCACTACCAAAAGCTATCAAGACCGAAAATCATTTACTGTCATATTTCTATTTCTAACGACTTTTCATTTATGTATTCTTGATAAGAAAAATTTCCAAATAATTTCTATCAGACGAAAAGTCAGCGTTCGAGTTGTGAGGAATGAGCAAATTCTAACTGATTGAAAGAATATCTGGCGTGAATTGATTCATCACTCCTCTTCAGAATAAATTATCTTACTGGCGTTTCGTAGCACGACAGGCGGCCGCGGGGACTCTCTTCATACCTCACTACACGTACATCTGACGTCAAAGCTTTCTTGTTTGACTTCAGTTTAAGAACAATTTAAATATTGTAATGGTTTGTTCGAAACTCTTTTGTCCACTATTTTATGCCATGAAAATCTATGTTTTTCTCCTAATAAGCTTGTTTTTCCGTGCTAAATCCTTGATTTGCAAAGTATATTTTTTTAAATTTGTTAAATGAAATCCTCAAAAATGTTTTTTAAGTTCATTAAAATGATTTTTGATGACTTTAAGAAATCGGGAAAATGCGCGGCACTGCGACTCTCAAATGGTTTCCAAATTCAATCACTGTAATTGGTCAATCATATTTTTTATGGATTTTGATTGGTTCAGGACAGAAGCCATTTGAATGCCGCAGTATGATTTCTGAATTTCTTAGAAATAAAATGAAAATATAAATAAATAAATTTACCATGATAATAGACGACTAACCCCTTCCAAAATGTTTTTTCTGGATAAAATAGTAGCTAAATTCTCATACAGACCTTGTTTATTCTCACTTTCTTCAATAGCTGGTTTATTCTCATTCTCGTTAGTTTTCTCCTCAGAATCTTTGCCACTTTTCTTTTTGCTTTTTCCTTTCTTGGAATCTCGTTTGGCTGTCTCAGCGTCTTTGGCAGCTTTGTCTTCGTCTTTGAGACTAAAAAAAGACGAATACCAACGTTTTAACGTTTAACAAACGTACTAACAAAATTTTAGGGGAAAAACTTTCTTACTTTGTCTCCATGGCCTCAGGTTTTACTCCATCCTCCTGGCTGTTACTACTGTCCTTTTCCTTTTTCTTTTTTTCCTGTTCTTCTTTCTGTTTCATGCGTTCTTCTTGTCGTTTACGGTATCTGGCGGCAGCTTCTTCCTTTTCTCGCCGCTGCTCTGCCCACTGGTCTGAAAGCCACTCCCGTCTTGCCTTTTTCAACCTGCTCAACAAACCCAAAGATCAGTTTTTAATGACTTTTTAAATTCCAAAAGAGAGATTTTTATTACTAATATATCCAAGTTTGAGCCCTCAGACACACTAAGAGTACAGTAAAATATCTTGCAACCCAGGGACTCAAGCTAATTCTTTGATTTGAACTTGTTGCGCGAAGAAAATCAGATAGCCAATTATAAGTTTTTAATAACTTAGCTTACTTGTCAAAGCCATCCTCGATGTGTTCCCTTGAAGTTGCATAAGTCATTAACTGTCCACATAAAGCTATCAGGATCTTGAGTTTCTCTTCAGCAGTTAAATCATAGACAGAACTGGTCACCAGTGCTTTCATGATTTTAGGTTCACGATGGCGAAATTCAACACCAGCATCATCTGAGTAGGTGAAACCACCACGACTTTGCCAACGATATTCAGGATCACCACAGCCTAAAGACACAAGTCAAAAATAGACAGAATGGATAAATGCATGGGTGGATGGATGGATGAATGCTAAAATGGATGGATAAATTAAAATAATAACAATAATAAACTTTTAGATGGATGAATGGATGGACGAAAGGAGGGATGGATGGATGTATGGACGGATGGATGGATAGAGGGATGAATGGATGAATCAAAAATGGTATGATGGAAGAGTGGATTGGATGCATGGAGATAGATAGAAGGATAGATGTATGGATAGGTGGAAGAAATACTAAGATGAAGTGATGAAAGGTGGACAGGAGTGAAGGATGGGTAGATGGCATAGAGAGATGTAAAGATGGAAGAATAGCTTAATGGGTGCTAGGATGATATTTCCTGCAACATTTTCTATGACTTACCAACTCTTGCACCTGATGACAAGAGGTGAAGCCTCAACAGCTCTGTACATGTAAATGGATCCATAATAAGTTCATGTAGTGGTTTTCCCTGATGCAGTATGGGCCAGACAGCAGCCATAGCAGCTGATGCTGACACCTTAGCCCTGTGATAATCTTCATCATCAAGTTCTATACGTGTCTGAGCATCAGCAGTTTCAAGTCCCTCATCTTCTTCTTCCTCCATGTGTGTTCTTAGGATGGCACCCAGAAGAAATTGTAGTAAATCGTAGAAAACACCTTCTGCATCTTGCTCTGCTAAGCCTTCTTCAAGCATCGCTGCTCAAAAGGAATGAAAAAAAGTAGTCCAAAATGTGCTCTTCCAAATAATCCATTCCTTGAGTTTTACCCAGGGAACAACAGACATTTAATTTGTTCTGACATATCTAATTCTTTACAACTTATTGAGCTTTTTTTTTCATTGAATAGACCTTAATCACTCAGCAGTCATGGTTATTCCCATAAGCCTTTCTTCCTGCATTTTTAAACTTGTCTTGAAGTAAATGAATGTGAGGCTAGCCAAGTGATAAAGGTATTTAGTACGATTGATAAAGATACTGTTTTGGGTTCATCAGAAGATTTCAGCCTTTCATGACTAACATTATGTGAATGGGGAAAAATGAAAACTTTGACAAAGACAAAGTACACACAACTAAGGAAACTATTATAAATTATCCTAATTTTTTCAAAATAAAAAGTGAAAAATTATATTAGAAAAGCAATTCAGAACTTAAAGAAAATGCTTACAGTAATTAAGACCAGATGGGAATTCATCCTTAATGTCAAAGAGTGAACCAAAAACACTGAGGAATTCAAGAACCATGACAGCCTCTCCAAACAACTCATTGGAGATCTTTGCTTGCACTGGTTGAGGTTGGGGAAGATCCTGGGAAGAAGAGGAACAGGAAATTTAATATTAGTACATTTTAAATTTAAAGTCACTGATAAATGTAGAGCTCAATAGTGTAGGGAGGAGGGAATGATAGAGACATGTTCCCCCCCCCCCCCCAAGGGTTGTTCTCAGCACCAAAATTCAATTAATTCATGCCAGATTCCTGTGGATTTGGTGGGAAATTGGTAAATTGCTCCCTGTATTCGAGACCACATTACGATGTCTAGAAATGTAGTAAAAACATTTTTAATAGGAAACTTTTTAAAATTTTAAATAAGACACACTTCATGATTGCATACAAGTTGAATGGTAGACAAATTTAAATGAGAAAATAGACAACAAAATTTTATCTTTATCCAAAATAATAGACTTTGTTATGTGATGGTTCAGATTAGGCCAAGAGGTGAGATCCAGTTGAAATAGATCATATTTCCTCTCACCTTAAGGTCATCAAGTTCAAGGTCTTCTCTTGGCTTGCTCCATTCTTTCAGCAACAAGGCTTCCTGTCTCTTCTGTTCTCTCAATTTCTCTCTTTCCTATAAGATGAATAACATTTTAAGAAAAAAAATTCTAACCAGAGTTCTTAAAAAAAAAAGTTTTTTTCCTCCATATGTCAATTTTGCAGCCACTATTAGTGTCAGCTGTATTCCTCTCCACTGACAGGTTCTCATCTGGGGGGGGGGGGTACTCCCCTATGTTCACTTTACGGGTTTGTGCTGCCAAACAGGGTATGGTCTTCAGCAATATTACTCTGGAACAGGGTATATAAAATCGCTCTCGCTCTTGAGACAGGGTATATGAAACCATGCTCTCTCCTGTTTGGAACAGGGTATCTATTTTCGCACTCCTGAAAAGGGTTTGGGTTTTCAGTGATCTTGCTCTGGAACAAAGTATGAATTTCAGCGATTTTACTCTGGAACAGGGTCAGGGTTCAGAAGACTCAGCAGCATATCCCTACCCTAAACAGGCAAGAGTACCCCCCAGGTTCTCATTTGAGCTAAACATTCCATTCCAATTGCTTAGTCTTAACTTATAAAAGAAAAGTTGTTGGTCATTAGTTGTTGTTATGGAATTCTCCATTTAATGGATGAATAATGTGTTTTTTTGAAGTTTAAAAAAAAAAGTACTTGATATCTCATTTCATTTAATACCTGATCTCGCTCCATCTTTTTCTGTGCTCTCACTTCATCTCTTTTGGTTTTCATTTCCAATCTCTCCTGTTCTCTTTGAAGTCTCCTTTTCTCTTTGTCTTCCTCAATCATCATCCTTCTCTTTTCACGTTCTTCTTCTATAAGTTTCAACTTCTCTTCTGGTGTCAATTTCTTGGCCTGCGTTGTATTGACTTTCTTGTCTTTTCCATCTCCTTTACTCCTTCGTTTCTTAGCCTTTTCTTTACCATCTTCTCCTCCAAGCTTTTTCTTCTTGACTGAACTACATTCTTTGTCATCTTCAACTGTAGACTTTTTTCTTTTTCTGGACTTCCCCTTGGGAGGAGAACTCAACTGTAAGGGTATCTCAAACATGGGTTCACCAAGACCAAACCTCTTTCTGTATTCAACCTGTGCAAAGCATTAAATGAAATCAATAAACACATTTAGCAGCCAAAACATAAACCTACTGCTCATACAAATGAACCTGGTTATAAAGAAGAGAAAATGTAATTCACTGGGATAAAAAACTGTTGATTCTAATAGCCACTTACAATAGTAACCTTCAATCTATTTATTAACCCTGAAACAACATCTGGGCTGATCAAAGTCAGGGCATGGCTAACTCACAGATCGAACCCTGAACCAACCCTGGGATGATCTGCTAACTCACAGATCAAGCCCTAAAATAACCTCTGGGCCAATCAGTCTGAAACATATTAGGGCCTAAGGCAACTTAGGCTTAACATCGCTGCGCTGCTTCAAGCTTTTCTTCAGATTGAGTTGGAATTTTGCTTCTTTGTTTCTTTTGGTGTTTAAGTAGGCTGCAACTGTGCCAAAATCATCAATGCATCTTGTTGCATGCTACCTTTTCCAAAAATAGTATCTTTCTTCCCTTGTATATGATTCTTGTGTTAAAGGATAGTACTTACCTTGACATAGTAGAAACCATCATCAGTTTGTTGAGTACTTCTCACACAGGATAACTTCAGAAAGTTTTTCAGTTTATCTCTGGAAAAGGAACCTTTTATGCGACTAATGACAAAAAATAATCATCATAAATTTCAGGTATTACAAGTATGATAATCTATACCAAAAAGTTTTAAACAACAACCATGCTTCTGAAATAAGTGCTTTATCAGGTTTTTGAGTTTGTACAATTCTGAAAAACCTGATGGGTCAAAAAGTGGGATTTAGAATTCTGAGATGAGACCAAAAACATTCTTTGAAAAAATTGATTTTTTCCTGATTGAATGCTGCAGTCCTTTCCTTTATTTTATATTAACATTCTTTGAGCTGGAATGAAAACCTAGAGCGCTTACCATTTACCAGGAAAAACTGGAAATTCTGGTTGGAAAACAAATGGTATGCATCATTTAAATTGGAATGTCCTGTGAAACTCAGTTGTCTGATTGAGATAATCAACTTTTCCAACTCTTTTTGGTTCTTTCAGTAGACTCGTGTACCATTTTACAAAAGTCAAAGTTTCCCACTCTTTTCTTACAATATTAGCATATGAATTTCCAACCACATTGATTGGTTTAAATGGTAAGCATCACTGATATCCCTTCCAGATGTTGGCAAAACTGTCTAGACATTTGTCATTATAGTTATTTAATTTTTTCATGTACGATTGTTAATACCCTTGAGTATTACCTGACTTGGTTAAATTCAACAATTATAACTTCCTTGCAAGTTTTCTTGTCTTCTTTACCCTTGGGTTTCTTTTCTGGGTAAAGTTGGACAGCATATTTGTAGTTCTTTGGATCAGGCCAGAAACTGGTATTTTTTCCCTTTGGGGACTTCATGGGAGATTCTTCTTTTTTGTCCTTTTGTTTTTCATTTAACTCATCATCATCTTCAACAACGACTATATCTCCATGTTGTTCAGAAGGGGAAGTTTTTGACTTAGGTGATTTTAATTTTTCAGAGACATTTTTCTGTGACTTTTTTGACTTGGGTGTTGATGTTTCTTTGTCTATTAGTTTTTTAGGGGACACAAGACTTTCTTTGGAGCTGTTTTTCCTGGATTTACCTGGAGTACCTTCCAAAGGAGACTTAACTTTGCCAGGTGACTTGCAGCTACTTTCACTGGTTTTTCTGGACTTCAACGGTGTCTCTTTATCAGTAGCACTGGTTTTTCTAATTTTGGATGGTGTTGCTGTAGACTTTTCCATCTTTTTATCTTTGGTAGAGCTGGTACTAGATTTCCTGGACTTTGGAGATCCCAGTGGATTTTCCAAGCCATTTGTCAGCTTCTCAGGCTCTATTACTTTTTGAATCTTTCCCTTTCTCCTGGAAAATTAAAGTATTATTATTACTATCGATTTCCTGGAATAAGCAATAAAATAAAAAATACTCAAAAAAGACCAGGAAATTTATAAAGTACAAGTAAAAGTGAATCTGAGATATTTCTGGCAGTAAAGTGAATCCGAAATGTTTCTGGTCTAATATTTTTCCAAATCAAACATTTTTCAATCATCTATAAACAACTATTATCATGATATTATTGTTATTGATAAATTATAATAATCTATGTGTAATAAAAAAATTAATAATAAAATAAATCTACAATTAAGCCAAAAATAAACAAGAAAAGTAAGTTGCAAAAGGTCACATTAGACAGTTCCCATGGTAACGTGCTTATAAGGTGCCGCAGGATCTGAAATCATGCACTACCCCACTATTACTGCTATTCAGATTAGCTGATGGCAAGATGGCTGACACTTGTGAGTAAATAAATAACAAAGAGACTTTAGCCCTTCATAAGGGTTTGGAAGCTTACACTCAGAAAGGAGGGTAAAATACCCCTAGACCACTCCCAAAGAGGTAGATACAGTAAAGGGGACCTCTTTCTAGCGAAATCAGATAAAATTATTAGAGAGCGAGGTCTAAAGGAAGATAAAAAGCGAAAGGAAGTGAGGGAGAATTGTTGTTGGCGCCTATGCCCGCCATGTTATTGACCCCATTGCTGGAATCAAGACGTTGACAAAACTCTACGGGCATCGGGTTTTTAATACCCTGTTACCCCAAAAAATTATCCTGTCTTGAAATTAGAATCAAAACTCGGAGAAATAATAACCTACTTTTTCCCTAAATGCTGAACTTCGACATCTTCACCTTCTTGGTATCGATCTTTGAGGTAGGAAAAAACTTCATCGCATAAATTAGCAAGTCGACCACGTTGGATATGGTGTACCAAAGTAAGGGCTGCCAGTTGAAGGGGAGTACAGATACTCTTTGCTTGTTTGATTATTTCTTGCTCTGATTCTAAGGCTTCATGGTAAGTCAGATTGCTTTTACCACTGAACTGGCAGCTCCAGACTAAGCTGTTACATAATATGGTTCGCTTGAAGAAAGACCTAATCCGACAAGAGAATAAATGGCGTGGTGTTACGTTCAGCAAGTAGTACAGGGAAAGGAAAAACCAACACAAAAAATGAATGACTGAAAACCGGATATGAAATAGTTTTTCTGCAAAACTTACTCATAATCTGTGAAAACCTCATTTGTATGTCCACAAACGAAGACTTCATCGCTAGGCTTGAGCTCTGGTGGCGGTTTCTCGGGGGTAAACGGCTTTCTCTTTAGTAGGGGCATTGACTTGCCAAGGAAATACTCGTACTGTGAACAGTGCGCGAAAAGTCTCTCAAACTGAGCTGCGAACTCAGCTCAACTCGTTAATCCGACAACCACAAGAGTACAGATGTTTTCTAACTTTGTGATCTTATTATTTGAGGTGTAGGAAGGTCCAGAGATAATTTTTGAGAGCATAAAAGTTGCGATCACTGTAGTTAGACGTGGTGTGCTTGACTGAGGCTCACAATGCCGCTACGATTTCAAAAGACTTCCTCTATAATGCCAGGCAATTTGACACTAACTACACTTTTCTAGACTAAATATCTCCACACCAAATGACTCAATCCCGGTTGGATTCACAACACTCATACTACATAAGACTATAAACAAGATCCTAGTCTCGATTGGTAAAAAAGAATTCGTAAAATACTATTTTTTGTGGGATAAAGTTTGTAAAATCGCCAAAAGTGACTGTAGCACAATTTGAGTTTTGCGGGTCTGATGGGTGGGCTTTAGCAGGTAAATAAGCATTCTGATTGGTTCAGACCACTTGATTGACAGCGCACGGAAATTGTGCCCGCAATTAACTAAACAGCGGTCATTTTTCAAAATGAAATTTGCCATGAAATTTTTTAGTGAAAAATGACTTTTTTTAACAAAAGATATTTCATGCTTCGAAAATGTGTTAACCCTGCTTTCAAAATAAGACATCTCTTTATTTCAAGGTACACTTAATGATTGAAATTTTTGATGTCTTACAATGACAATTAGTAAAAAAATGTGTGTATATTTGTTATAGAAAACTTTGATACATTGATCTCCCAGCAGTTATGTAGTTCAAAAGTATCGATTTTAAACCCACCCCCTCTAATTTAATTTTATTCTCTTTAGTACTATTACTCAATATGCCAGTAACGTTAGAGATGATATATGATCATAGATATAAATGAAACACAAATAAAGAACATTCTCAAGGGAATGGCAAAACATGACAAAAAAAAACTATTATTTACCTCATGAATTCTGTTCACACAGGAATATTTATATTTCCTGCCATAAATTGCAGAAGAATCCAAGCTCATCCAGATGGATACAGCGACATATAAATGTAATAAGTTAATAAATATGTATCAACTGTCTGATTGGTTATTAAATTTTTAAATTGTTACTAGCTTTTGTCTTTGTATGAGTATCAAATATACAGAGTTTAATTTAAAGTTTTATGTTGTTTTAGGACCCATATGTTAAATATGCAGCTCATGATGGTTATCGCTGTAGAAGTGCTTATAAATTAATTGAATTAGATGATAAATTCCATTTTTTACGACCTGGAAAGGTTGTGGTAAGTAAATTTATACACATTAATATTTGTCGTATTAAGCAACCCAGAAAACTACTGAGGGGTGGGGTGGGAAGGAAGATTAGTAGCTACGATAGACCAGTAGTCATTCAGGGAGAATGGGTGTATGAAACTCTTATACTTCAAGGTGTGATAAAGTCATTTGGAAGACTAATCAAGAATCTAAAACTTGCATAATTATGGCCTTTAAAAATCAAGGAAATTTTTTGCAAGATCCAGCCGAGTTAGCAAAATGAGCAGTTATAAGCACTAGCTGATCATGACTGGTTACCGATTCTCTCAATAAGGACAAAACTTCCCCTTATGTAAATAATCAATATTAATGTCTTTTTTTTCCAGGTTGATTGCGGAGCTAGTCCAGGTAGGTATCTGGACACTAGGAATGATAAGTGAAAGGAAAATTTGAATAAATAAAAGAATAAGTATGAGTTATTTTCAAATGAAACTTGAATGCCCCCTTCATTATTACAGTTCTATAAAATAATAAAATTTAAAAACTGATAATGATTGAATTTTGAAAATATTTTATAGGTTCTTGGACACAAGTTGCTGTGAAAAAGGTTTTGCGCACTAGAAAAGGTAATGTACTAGGTAGCTAATGTAATAGAATCACTCAGGGCCTTAGATATGATATAATACAACAAACTAGAAATATCATCACCATTACTACTATCAACGACAAATATAAGAAAAACAAACAAAAAAAAGTAAGGATAAAATACCCTTTTGAAGGGAATTGAAGCCTCTAAAAACCCATTTATTAAACTCTGGACCCATTTATTAAACTCTGGAACACTCAGGAACTTAGGGAAAAACAGGTGGCAACAACATTTCCTCAGGGCTACTTCCTATCCAGTGCATCCACTCTCTATATATTAATTTTCCTCTGCACCTTGTAATACACCTGGTCTGGTACATCTGCTAGCTGTTGATTGAAATTAAAACTGTTCAAGGTTCAAGTGCTGCTAGAAAAGGATTGGTTATTGGGCTAGATCTACTTGGTAAGTTAACTCAGGTAATCATTTTCAGGATTGGATCTAGGAAATCCTGAAAGGAGGACCTATGCTTAATTAGTATCTTAATCAGGAACTTAGCAGGCCCGTAGCATGGTTTCAGAGAAGGGGGGTGCATTTCAGAAAATCAAAGTAGTAATGGACTACTGTTACAAGCAAAATATTATTTCTCTATTTCTGAGGAAGGGGGGAGGGGATAGAGGGTCAATGTCAATCTTCTACCAAATAAATTAAGTGCCAATAAAAAGCAGAAATAAATAAATAATAATAAAAGGATTAATGATAGAAAAAAAAATGAAAGAGTTTGTATTATTTTCTCACAGACATAAAAGAAATTCCTGGTGCAATATTACTCAGCGGTCATGATTTTACAAGTAAAGAAACACAAGAGAAAGTACTTTCTTTACTCCCAAGCACTGGAGCTGATGTGATCCTAAGGTATCTGTCTTTAACTATAAGATTCATTTTTCAAACTATTATCTTTGAGAGTATCACTTATAGCCAGAGGATTACAAGCTAGTGACTTAGGAAGTGAGGGATACCAGAAAACTCTGAAAAATCCTCTCAAAGCACAGAAAATATCCGACAACCAGCTCTACTAAAATATGATGGCATAGTCCGGTGACTGAGCCAATGACCACAGTAGTGAAGGCAGTGCGTTAACAGCACAATCACTCATGCTTACATGCAATAAGAGCAAGGTTGGTATATGCAGTCTTTAAAGGGCTAGGTTGGGTTTTTAGACCTACCAGAATAGAGATGAAGGAATGAAGGGTTTTGGTCCAAGGAATAACGATTACAAGAGAAAGGGATAAGTAAATGAGATGAAAGACTAGATATATGGGAGTTGGGTGGGTGGGTAGATGAATAGGTGGACAAAAGTATGGTAGATACATGGATGGATAGATGGAGGGATGAATGGAAAGTTGGATGCAAGGATCGATGCATGAATGGGTGAATGTAAAAAAAAAAAAAGAAAAAGGGATGGATATAAATTTTACCTTTTACGTTTCCTAGTGATATGGCTCCTAATTCCACGGGTAATCATTCTCTTGATCATGAAGCAATTCTGGTAGGTATACAATGTTACACACAATGTTGTACCTTTTTCTGCGTTGCGCTTGCTCTATTCTACGTTCAGCACTTAATTGTCAAACGTATTTTAGGAATAAAATCTAAACAATGGTCACAAATGGGGACCTGTTTTTATTGATTCGAGTGATGCTCCCACCATCTCTTTGCGTCTCGGTGAGATACTCGACACTGGCTGTCTGTTCCCCGCGTAATGATATGACAAATGTTTGAAACTCATATATATTATGTTAGAAATAAGTTGGTAGTCGCCGCTTCCAACATATTTCCAAATTTTTAGTGGAGCACACACGATTTTCCCAGGGATAGTAAACCTATATTATATTTCTGATCACAGGACTTAACAGAAACCGTCTTTCGTTTTGCAACTAAAGCACTGGCTGAGAAAGGGACCTTCTTATGTAAGCTATGGGATGGTCGAGGAACGGAGGGTAAGAGAGACGGTTTTTATCAAACATTTGGCCCAATTTTGTTCACAGCGGCTTTTCTCTTCTCTTCTTTCTAAAATAAATCTAGTCGGACCCCCCTCCCCTTACCGCCCCGGTCCAATATCTATTTTTCTAATCTTTGTTTTTCTTGTTTAGATTTGATTCGAATGTTACGGAACAATTTCAAGGCTGTTAAGAAATGCAAGCCTCGAGCAAGCAGAAATGAATCTTCTGAACTCTACCTCTACGCTGATGGATTTTCACATCGAGTTTAAGCGGCTCTTTTCTATGTATGTATGTGCATCGATCCATGGTTCCGATGCCTTTAGTTACCGTCGCTATGTCCCACAAGCTAAATAAATTAAGCTAGAATATTTCAAAATTTAAAACTCTGTTCGCGGAGCCAGATACTGTGTGGTTTTTGGGACAAGATTTTATTATTTCAACTATCTAGCTACTCTGAAAGTGGACGCTTTGTTAGTGGTCAAAGGGTGAGGACCTTACACTCCTATGGAGCATCCAAAACTGAGTTTGATAGCCGTATCATTCAGAAAAGGGTCTACTTAACTAAAAGGCGTTTCAAGGCAAAAAAAAGAAGGAAAAAACCCCGAGAAGCGTTCAAGTATGAGAAATTAAATGACATACCGTGGGCATATTAACACTAACTACAGTCAAATAGTAATCGTGTTTTTCTCTTTGGGATTTTACACGCTTTTAAAAAAAACCGTGAGTTGCCGAAGAATCTTAAAATAACCTTAAGAATTTACGTATCTCCTACGTAAAAATCATGCGTTCTTTGTCTTTTTTCTCTGCCGGCTCTATTCGAAGAGATTTTTCAAGCTTTCAGTTATTTTGGAATTTGGGGAAAAGATATTCTCTGTGATATTATTTTTCCACGCACTTCAAATCGGTTACTCGGTCTATGGTTAACATTAAAATCAATCCATCTGGTTGGAAATTCGTTTCATGCTGAGAAAAACTTTGACTTCCGACAAATGGCACACGCGTCTAACGAATGAACCGAAAATAGCAGGAAAAGTGGACTACCCCAACCGCAAGACCGAGTTTTCATTTACCATTTGTTTTTCTATTTGAATTTCCATTTTAAAGACCTGATAAATGGTAAGTCACTGATATCCGATATAGTCTATATTTTTATTTTTTCATATTACTGATTGCCAATGAGGGACTGTTCATTAATTATGCCTCAGGGTGGACTGGAGGAAAAATCGAAAAAACCTTGAAAAATTAAATCCACAGACCCCCACCAATTCTATGTAAAGGAATTTTTGCCCCCCCCCCCCCTCCTTGTGATCGTTTAGACATGTTTCACCACCCCACCCCCATTAAGTTAGCAAATATTATTAAAGCCCCCCCTTCTTTGTGTGTGTGTTTTTTTTCCCCATTATTAATATATTAACTCTTAAACACACATTTAAAAGTAGACGATGAATTCTCGAGAATTACTATTAAGCGTTAGAACATGCAAGAATCGCAAGTCACGGGGAAGGAGTTTTTCTCATCACACATCACGAAAATGTGAAAAATCGCAATCACGATTTCCAATTAATGCCATAATTTAGATACTTAATTCACAGATTATTTTACAGCTATAGATATCCATTTTTGTCAAAGCCAAGAAGATTCAATTGCCTGTTTCCATCATAGTTAATTCCCCTCAATTAACTATGTTTCCATGGAACGGGGAAAAAAACGAATTAAATGACGTCATTATAAAAAAAAATCCTTTTTTTGATGTACCGAATGTTAAATATTTAAAAGCCCAACCAAGGTCTAATGTTACTTTTAGAGCAAAAATAAGCACTTGCATGATGAATCGAATCAAAAGGTCCCTCGCCAAAAGATTTTCAAGTCAAAAAGAAGAAAAAAGAAGGGAAAAAAAGCACCGAAAAAGAAAAATATCGAAATTTTGAGAATCCACATCGTTTCGTGTCTCCCAAAGCGGTTCAGGTATACAGCGAGTACACGCCTGGACTTGGGAGGAGAATTCCCGAGTTAAGCCAAGATGGAGAGCTGTTTGAAGTTAAATATGCCAATAATGCTGAACGTAGAGTTGAATGGCTTTACTCTCCTGTCGTCCTTCCATTTTATCGTTCGTCAAGAAAGCATTCTGATCTAGGACTTGGTTTTTACACAGGTTCTGCTAGCAGGATAAACCCTCCAAGGCGAAATAGTAAGCCAGAGATCTTCACCTTCGATGAACAAGGCATTCACGCCATGTCTTCGATCGGGAAATATCCGTTACACGCAGTTAAAGAATTAGAAAGTCCTTTATACCAATCCACCAAGTACCAAACTCCAACAAACCAACAAACTGGTATCCTATACTGATTTCAAAATAGAGTCTTTGAAAAGTAAAAAAGCACTGAAAAAAATATAAAACCTAGTGACCTGAGATGAGATGCGCATGATGAGAGGGAAAAAACGAACCCCCCCCCCCCCAAAGCTTAAAGAATTTTGAAATTCTGTGAAGAAATTGCAAACAAACAAAAACTTACAATGTGCGAAGCAATTACCAAGCGTTTGAAATTTATATCTTTAATAATGGCTGATCCAGCACTCTTTCAAGAAAAAAAGCCTTGTATAACTTGTTCATTAGGTATAGGAACTTTCAACATATAGTTAAAAAAAGTTAAAAACCTCTGTTAGAAATCAGTTGGATTTGAGAGAATATTCAGTTTTTACTAACGGGAATTTAACTTTAACTGAATTTAAATAGGTTTGACAGATAGCTTCATTTCAGTAAAATCAGTTTGTATCATTCAGGATGGAAGGTCGTGTAATAAAGTTTTTTCTATACTCGTACATTATTATTTGTCATACTCTCTATGAATATAAATGGGTGCAACTATTCGTATTCGTTTCTTTATTCCGGATTTGATTTTTAGCCCGACATATCGATATGAAGGCTATAATGTCTAGAAAAATGATTAGGAAATTTTCCGTTATACTATGTTCAAAGACAACCCGACTGATGAGTAATTAGCGATATTTTTCTAAATAGACCAGTCGGCAAAATGATCCCAAATAAAAAACCGGACAAGGCAGGGCAGATCATTCTGTCTCAGCTTCGAACGTAAGTATGAGTCGCATAGTCGCCTTTATGACTCAAAAAGGTTTGATTTCCCACCCAAAAGCACTGAATAACGAGAAAAACAAGGCTAGGAATTTTGAAAATCCCCATCGCTGTAAGCCTCTAGTCGACGCCATTCATGTTTTCACCGAGTTCACACCTGGATTAGGAAGACGAATTCCCGAGGTACTGCAAGAGGATGGCGAACTTTTTGAAATACATTATTCCACAATTTATGAAAGACGAGTAGAGTGGCTTTATTCGCCACACAACATACCAGTGTATCGAAAGATTCAGAGACATAACGACATCAGCTTTAAGAGCTGCAGGAACTCGTCAACAAGCGACGAAGAAAGTTTAACCAGCACTCCAAACAAGAAACAAGCCGTTTTTACCTTCGAATAATCTACAACATCGACGCACTTTCTCATGAAGTTTTATCGTCCTCAGTGCATTAAAACCAAGACTTTAACGCGAGACTTTAAAGTAGAAAGTAAGAAATTTGAGAGTGATTGAACTGAAATAAGTTTTTATTTTTGCTAAGGCTGCGTTCATAATGTATGTGAAATGCTTTGGTTGAGGGTATATTAATATATATATTTAGGCACTGCCTAAAAGCGGAGCTCCCGATACGGAAGTCACAGGGAGAACAATTTGAATGAAACTGATAGGTAAAAAAAAGGTCGGGCGAAAAATATTCAATTATTTTTTTTTCGAGATGAAGATAATTTGTTTTTATTTATGAGATAAAAACCATGCAGTGAAATCGAATCGAAAAGCACTACATATTTTTTTTGTTTGTTTGTTTGTTTTTTGGCGCGAGTACATACTCTCCCACTTAGGAATTTGTACACAACTCACCACCACCCCCAGGGGCTAGTTTTGCTCTTGGAAGATTCTTCGACAAAGTTTTCCAAAAAACCGACATTTTTAGGCTTTGAATCTCTTTTACTTAAAAAAACGAAAGATAACTACAGATAATCCTATACAATATCAAGTTTAGTGAAATTTACCTCGGATGTCTTTTATTGAAATCGAAAATCTGGAGATTTAGGACAAATCAAGACCAAAGAACAGACTTGGAAACTGGTTATGGTGAGCAAAATATAAGCTTACTTTAATAATTACGTCTTTTACAGAACGAGACGAAGTTTACATTCAGTTAAACTTGACAAGAACAACTGAGACAAAATAGAAAATAAAGGCAATGCAAAAAGGCAATGCAAAAATGACGAATTTCTTTGTCAGTAAATTGGCGTTTGTAAATGTTTTTGAATATTTTTTATGGCTTTTTAAAGTGAAAGTCTAGGTCTTTCTACAACAACATCTCTCAACAACACAAATTTAAGCTCGTTTTTATAATCAGACTTGCTCGAATAGCTTAATAAACAGTTGAATATTTGGTGTAAATTTATATTTCATTCAATACTTAAATAAATTATCTGTAGAAATAAAATTATTAAATGAAAGTTTTCGTTGTTTTGAAGATAGGACCCCGCGATAGGAGGCGAATCTTTCTTGAACGAAAAACATACGATAGTTGGTAAAAAACAACGTTTTACAACGTTAACCGAATTGCTAAAGATTTACAAAGCTAAATAAAGGACGAATATTTGTTGTAATATGCTCTTCATGTTATATTTACTCCAACATTAAAATAAATTAAGCTTATCTACAGAAATATTAAAAGTTTTGAGGGAAAGTCTTTGATTTGTCGATTCGTCGAGAAAAAATTATATGCTTGTCAAAGAATAATAAATGATTGTTTGCTAAACCACACACCTGAATTCTTGGAGAACACTTCTTAATCCATCTTTGAATACATGAAAGTTTTTTTTACTTGTCTTTGGTCTATAACTTGCCCTAAAGCGATTTTTTTCTGTGCATTCTTGAGAGTCGCCTTAGCTAGTAGTTTTGCTTCAAATTCCTTTGTCTTTCACGCTCATTTTCTCTTTGTTCATTCGTGAAGTTTTAACTCAAATTCTTTTGTATTTCACTTTCATTTTCTCTTTGTTCATCCGTCAAGTTTTGCTTCATATTCCTTTTTCTTTCACGATCATGTTCTCCTTGTTTATAATCGAAGTCCCGCCTGGATTTGCGTTCTCTATCTCTCTCTCTCTGCTTGCCGCTTTTCTTTGGTGAGATTCCTTCGTCTTTGCCTTACTTTTTCACGCCACCAGAGTTTTTCCTCTTTCCAAAAAACGCTTTTACTTCTGGCCTTTCTTTTTTGGCTTCATTCTCCTCTGAGCTTTCTTTCGGCATATCGATTTCGGAAAGGGGTTCCATCGTAAATAGAGTAAATATAAATATAAGCTTGAATAAAAAATTGTGTTGTTATCTTTCGGGTTTTTACAAAAGTTTAATAGCCGGATTTACTGACACTGGTGAAAAACGCACTGCGCACGCCAGTGTTTTGATTGTTTTCTAATTGTTTTACAAAATCACAAAACTTAAGAAAAATACTGAAAACTTAAGGTTTTCCTTTTCGCAATAGCAAGATAATTTCGATTGTGATACAGAGCTGATTTATACAAAAAAACGTTTGTTTATACAAAAGCAAAAATTATCGTTGAAAATGTCGCCACTAGCGGCCCGACGTCGACATCCAGCATGACTAATTTGCAGATAATCACATGGTTGGATTCTATGTAAAGAAATCTAAAAATATCTGTAAAATTCCAAAACGAATATTTAAGAAATAGCCTCATTGGTTAAAATAAGGCATACCTTTATAGATGTGATAAATTGCTATTGTTCGCCATCTTGTTTTTTCTCCCAACGCATGCGCAGTGCGTTTTTCACCAGTGTCGGATTTACCTTTATGTGTACCCGGATGTTGCAATGCGTCGACATTCCCGCCAAAAAAAAAATTTAACCAGCCAATCGGAATGCTTGTGTACACGCCCGGACGGACGGACGGACGGACGGACGGACGGACGAACGGACGGACGGACGGACGGACGAACGGACGGACGTAAGTGACGTCAGCCAAGCCATGAAAAATCAACTCGATAGTTTACCATTTTTTCTTAGGTATGGTGCTCCGCTAAAAAGTTAGAACTAAATTAGGCTTACTCAAGAAATGTGAAATGCTTTGGTTGAAGGTATATTAAAAAGTTAGAACTAAAATAGGCTTACTCAAGAAATGTTTTCTTTAAAACTGTAATTAGACTATAAACTTTATATAACTAAGAACCCAAAAGTTGATTGAACCACTCTTCTCATTACTGATCGACTAATTCTTTAGACGACTTTTGATAAACTTAGAGACTTATATTCACATGATGTTTCGCGAAAATCCTGTCACATAAAAGGTTAATGAAGTATATTTATGGATCTTTACGAAAAGGATCTTAAAAAATCCACAAAGAAATATAGCAAATTTTGTGTGATCCGCGTGAAATATAGACTCGCGAAAAGGACGTGCTTTGCTCAGTCCAGTGTCAGTGCCTCTGCGTTCTGAAAATGTGTATATGATAACTGATTTGATAAGGTAAATTACGAGCCTTAGATGAAACGACTGAAGAAGAGTGCCATACAAGCCTTTCGCAACTTCAAGTCGCGTAAAAAATAAGCCAGCTCAACTAGAAACAGTGGGCAGCTGTTTCGGCCTGTATTGGGCCTCGTCAGCACAGTGTATCTAGTGAGCTGGCAATCCCACGAAAAAGTAGTACTAGATAGATAGATAAGGCAGTGCGCCGTGTGGGATGGGCTCGGATATCAAATAAGAAATTTGATTGGTTCAATCGATGTATTAAGCCCGTTCCGTGATTGGTCGTTTCCTACACGAAGTGCATAGGATCTAGGACCTGTTCAGACATATCAGGATATCTTTGAAAACTGGATTTTTTCTTTACGGGGACTGACCTTCAAAGCGCTACTTTTCGTAACACGTATAGATGGGCGAAATAAATTCATAAAAACTATATTTTTTTTGAACAGGATAAAAAATCCGTTTTCAAAAATATCCGGATACTTGTACAGTGAACGCGATATTGAGACAACAATATTTTGTGCTATTGTCGTTTCCGATTGGCTAATGCGCGAGAAAAAGGAAAGCTTGAGCGTCTTTACGCTTGTTGTTATGACAGGGCAGAAAAACGGTTTTTGGCCTTTCGCCATAAGGACAGCCAAGAGAATATGAACTAAGAGAAGGAATCCCCGTGCCCCATCATGTGCACACTTTGATGCTATATTTAGAATCTATTCTAGAAATATCATCCAATGATATCATTTGATCGTTTGATTTTCTGCACGCGCATAGTACGCGCGCGCGCTCTACGCTGTTTGCTAACGTTTTCTTGTGCTTTTCTTATGTTCAAATGTTCAAATCTGCCCTCAAGATGACGATGTAGGTCAAAAGCTTTGGAAAATAAATGTAAAGATACTCAAGAAATTTAAACAAATTACTACTTTAAATTCCTGTTGTATTTGCCAAGCTTTCAACGTGCACATTCATATTCAGGGCAGAGTCTAAATAACGAAAAAAAAAACAAACGTAAGCAAACAGCGTAGAGCGCGCGCAATAAATGCGCGTGCAGAAAAACAAATGGTTTAAAAATAGCATCAAACTGTGCACATGATAGTTACAAGGCTATATAGGGGGGATTCCTTCTCTTAGTTCATTTTCTCTTGGGACAGCTTTACGTATTTAAGCTCAATTTGTAAACACGTCGTTTTGGAGCCAAATAGCAAAATATCAAATGCGAAAGTAGCGGGCTTTTCGTTTTCCTGCCCTGTCTTGCGACATAGCGCCATATCGTGCGTAAGGAGAATTTTGCTTTCAATCAACGAAAATCGGTCAGGTTTTCCTTTTTTATGTGTTAATCGCAATACAAAACTAATTACGATTTGTAGACGACAATACCACGAAATATTGACGGCTTCAATTCGCGACTCCGCCGAATACCGAATATATTTTCTCCCAAATAGCTGTCAATATTTCGTGGTATTTGTCGTCTTAAAATCGTAATTAGTTTATAATAGTGATTTGCACATGCGCAACGCATAAAAGGAATCTTTGACTAAAAATATAAAATGACTGACCTTGAGAACAATCATTTAATATACGCAGTCTGAATACATGGTATGGTTTCTTTGTGTCTATTTGATTATTACACGTTGAGTATTAATATTTATTTCACGGGTTAAATGCCTTCACTTGTGACTTGATTTTCTGCAAAGATTTTACTGAGTTTTAATAACTATTCATAGGAGGATATTACCATGAATTGCTAAAAGTACCCTATTTGTACTGATATCAATGCTCGACTAAAATGCAGAAAATATTACTATCTAGAATTCTGATCTCAAGACACTCAAATATTTTCCTTTTTTATAGTTTTATTTTAGGAAGCGGAAAACTATAAAATCTCGTTCAATATCGATAACAGTTATGAAGGCATTTAACATTTTGTGGTGACGCATTCTATTGTTTGATTTTCCACTTCGCTAACCATTGACCTCGAGAGATTTTAAAACTGAAGTTGTTGACAAAGAAGACAACTTTACGACGTCATTCCACTTGTGGTTTTTCCGTATTTTGAGCACCAGGGAGTAAAAAATATCAAAACGAAATTTTACAAATTATTATCTATAACTAAAATTGATTCAGCTTTGCTCATTTTTTCCACCAGCTTTATGGTTATTTTTAAAACAGTTTCAAAACCAAGTAGTAACGCGATACGGAGACTGAATTTTGCATCTTTTCCTACAGACCTTTTAAACCGGTAAATACGGGGGCATAATTCGAAAAAATCTTTAGTATTCTATACACGCCTATGCCTTCAATATTTCAAGTTAACAGAATGGCTAGGACGCATTCAGAAAATTTCCAGTGAGAAAGATGATGTCTTTAAAGTTAACATAGGAACTTTACTAGTGAAATAAGAGAACTGTGTGAAAACTGAGTTATACTAAGTCTAGGTTCCTTCGAAAGAAGATACTCGCTATGGGAAATAAAGACAAAAATATTCAAGAATTCTTTTAACTTGTAGCCCAATATCAGTCCTGTCCGTTCTTTCTATCAGAGAACAGTCTTATCTATCAGCGGCAGTCTGGTTTCAGGAAACGACACAGCAAAGATCAGCCCTAATTCAGATAGTAGACCAACTCTATTTTTTTAATCAAAATTTATATAAGACATATTTCTATTGTCTAAAAGATCAAACCTTCAAGGGGGGTTCCGTGGACCCCTTCCACCCCCCTGGATCCGCCACTGTGTTGACATGCCCATTAACTGTCCATGTTTTTTTAAAGGAAAACATCTTAAATAGCAGGTTAACTTTATAATTTCTCACCTACAAACATATGTACATGATCTTCAATTAAGCCGGAATTTCGAAACATAAATCACCTTCAGCCGGGCCTTCAGCACACAAACGTTTGACCAACAGATTTCAATCAGTGAGCAGTTCGATATTGATCGTCGAAGGACATACCTTGAAAACATATCAATTAAGAAAACTAAAAAACACGGAATAATTCAAGACACGAACCTAAAATTCGATTCACGGCTGCTTTTTTTTACTAAAATTTTATAATAAAATCTTGAAATCGTGTCTTTCATTTCTAGTCCCGCTAGTGTAACAACATTAAATGACGTCATCGTCTTCATCGTGGCATAACAACCTTTTTTATCGCTTCTCGATACTCTCATATCGAGAAAACACTTCATACAGTGATTATTGGACCTTTAAAGAGTATTCTTAGGAAGTTTCAGCTGAATCCAAGTTTGAGCGATATTCGTCAGAGTAGCACTTTAAGAATTATTCTGGACATTTCAATTTTTCACCGGCACCCCCCCCCCCCCCCCCCCTCCAACCTCTCTCTTCCATACATTATGAACGCAGCCTAAATCTAGAAAGATAATTCTATATTTAGGAAAGGCTTCATCGTGTCTCAGTGGTTCCTTGATGAAATCCTTAAGAACTTATTATGCACCTACATCAATAGAATCAAGAGAGCTTGACCATAACATATTTTCAAGGCCTTTAAATTGAACCTGATCTGCAAGACAATCTAGTCCATTCTTGGGTTGCTACAAGAAGGAGAATGGCTTTCCTGAACTATCTTGTCCTGGGAGTTTTTCTTCTCTTGGTAATAAACACTAAGAATGCTAAGACTGATGAAAGTATTTTAGAAAATGATGAGGAACTTCAATCTGCAGAAGTGACTTTTCCTGAAGGTAAAGTTAGATATTTAAAGCTTTTTTCAGTGTTAGAAATTATTCTTAATTGGGGCGGACTGGTCTTTAGGAATATTGGATTAAAAGGAAAGTCTCTAGGATTCATTATTAATTGATTAAAATAATACTGAAAACTGTAAATAGCAATTGTCCTTATCTGGTTTTTTCTTTTAAGATTATCAAAAGAAAATCATACCAAAAAGTTATTCGAAGAATTTTAGATCTTTTTAGTCATATTCAACCCTCTACTTAAAACTGCACTCAGACCAAACATCAATTATTTTAGCATTATTTCTTTCTCATTTTTAAATATTAAAAAGGACAGCGATACGAAATATATATAGTTCTTGCTTATTTTACTTCACACTAAAAAGCCGATAACTACGACATGCAAGAATCTTTCCGAATTTTTCTTCCGACTTTGCAACGAACTTGAGAACGTTCGAGATAATAGGAATGCACAGACTAGAAAGCTTCTCTACTAACTTTACTCAACTCATCTGAAAAAAGTACGAATAGATGATGCACTAAAGAACAGGCGTTCAGTTGGATAGTGCACAGTCTTCAAAGCCAGAGGTCCGCCGTTCGATCATCAGGGGTCTCCACGTATGTTTTGTTCTGCGTAGCTTTAGTTTTAATCCCAGTAATAAGGAACACTGCTAGTCTGAAAAAGGTGCACCTTCGGCCATGTTTTACTTAGCCTTCGTGCATTTGATCATTGCTCCATGAAATTTGTATATTATTATTATTATTTTAGTACTATTTAGTAATTAGTGTTTCGCGGATTAATTGTTTGCACTTTAGTATTTAAGATCGCCTAAAAAGAAAAATTGTTTTGGACAAAGGAATTCACGAATAATATTTAAGAAAATTTGAGGAAAATTACCACTTCGTTGGGTTTATGATGGCCTGACAAGTTTTAGATGTTCTAGTGGAGCACTTTTACGAGATGTTTATAAAGAAGACCAACTGTGATCAACTGTTCAAGTGTTCATTTATCTCGTGAAGGACATCGCTGCATCACAAAATTTGCAAAGGCAAAGCGGAAAATCAATGCCGTCAAGCATACATACCAAACCCTTGACGTCATCAGTAAGGCCCGTCATTCGCCGACAGATCTTTATCATTTCTGCGTAGATTGACGAACACTTTCCGATAATTACCGACCACATTTTCACATATTTAGTGAAAAATTCTTAACGATTATTGCCGATAAATTTTTAAAACATTTATTTTTAAAAGGTATAATAAGAATAACGATGATAATGATGGTAATAAAATTTTGAAAAAGATCACTTTAAAATTTCTGTAACTTATGATTAAATTCAACTTACTTATTAAGTCCATTATGAACGGCAATGAAACTGTGGAAGATTTCTTGTCATCCCATTATTCAAGTGCGGCAATAGCAAATTATATGGATAAAATTCTTCTCAATCATGTTCTTACTGAACTTGCTTTCGACGATCTTTTCAAAACACCGAGCAGTCACAGGTGTGACGTAGATTTATTTGAAATGGGAATACTCAACTGGTGCGTCCCACCTTATTTTATCTCGTTTAGCATATCGTCGGAGCATCTTCACATTCGTTAAGAAATATGGTCTGCAAGTACTGATCATTATAACATAGATTTCCAAAATAATGACTTAGATCAGTGAGCAATTCCTTGTTTAGAGCTAAACTTGAACCAACTCATATAAATGGTATAAATTCTGGTTGACAGACCAAATTCAAAACTCGCACCGATGTGAGGCTTATAAGTTGTGAACAAAGGGATCTGGCGTGACTCAAAGTAACCTGGCGTGATTCATAAAAAGTCACGAATCACACCAGATTCCTTTGTCAGTAGGTTTTGGGAAAAACCGGTGTTTTGGTGGGGGGGGGGGGGGGGGGGGGGGGGGGAACTTTGGAAATTTGGAACGAGCGAGATTTGAAACCGAGCAAAAATGAAGCGAAGGGGGAAGAGGCGGAAATAAATTGAATCCATTTTTCTCACTTTTCTCTTTGTGGGCTTCCTTTGTGCTGTCATATATTATGATTCGATTGGGGTCCCTGTGCATTCAAAATGGCGCCACAACAACAGGAGTTGAAGTATTTCAATATAGTTTGTAAATTTGTGGCTTTTGGTACATGGAAAGTTTACACTGTTCTCCGTCCTGAGATTCAAAGTAATCTCTAATTTTCTAAGAAATGTAGATATACAGTTTTAATCCAATTTCGTGAGTAAGCTTACAGTTAAACGTGGGATCGCAAAGCCTCAGGTTACAGTCTGTCCTTTCGCT
Organism: Actinia equina; assembly: GCA_011057435.1. NCBI lineage: Eukaryota > Metazoa > Cnidaria > Anthozoa > Actiniaria > Actiniidae > Actinia > Actinia equina. The sequence continues at coordinate 851,448 of WHPX01001400.1, forward strand.
TTTACATCTGTAAAATGCGAAATGACGGTTTCGCATGTTAAAGATCTGTAAAATGTGAAATCCTCGTTTCCCATTTTACTGTGTCGTTTCGTTTCGTTTCGTGGTTTAATGTAAGCCGTCAAAGGCAAATGCTCGAATACGATTTTCAAACAAGATCTTTGTGTGTTCCCTGTAGTCTCTAAAAGCTCCTTTGGTTGGTACAGGCTTGAATCGACTCAACATCCATGTGTGCAGTGATACGTTTTTCAATGGTTTTTATTAGAGCCTTGAAAGGAAATGGAGTAGAAAATAGACCAGGCTTGTTTGGAGTGTATCGCATGATAAATATCAGATATTGAGTAATCATATAAGCGCATAAATAGGTTCTTACCGGAGACCAAGTCTGTTCCCATTCTAATACACGAGTTTTTTGTCCAACTATTTGTTCTCTAGGTTATTTTGTAAAAAAAACTGTTTTCAAATCTAGTTCAAAGGAAAAAAAAACGAATTATAGCCTTCTTTTGGGGAAAAGTAAGCTCAGTTGGATAAAAAATAACTGATCAGACCTTTTAGGGTGGACTGATACGAGGGGACATTTTTTCTGATATTCACCCGTATCACACCCTTAAATGTCCAATATTTGTTAATGTCACCAATATGGCCTTCATGACTTTGTATATTCATTCTATTGGATGTGACTGCAAACCTTCAATATTATAGGCAACAATGACGAATGCAATTAAGTGATTGGCTAATGACATACCCAGACCTCCCACTTTCGTTCCCAACCGAGCAGCTCTGGGTACGAGCCCTAGTTCCTAACTATACTACAGTTTCTAACTATATCAACGTTCAATATGATTACTTATTTGATGATTCAGAGGCACACCGTGAATATTCTCTAGAAGAAGGGCATTTTCCTGAAAAGAATAACCTGATTAAAGATGTCGATGGTGAAAAAGAAACAATTAATAACATTCCTGCAAGTGAAGAAGAAGAAACCCGCGAAAACGAAGAAGAAAATACGATAAAAGCTGAAGAACCGAAAGATATTACTCAAGGTAACAAAAATCCAACCAAATATCATAATCGTTAACATCGAATAAGACCGTACAAATTCTTATTTCCAAATAGGAGAAAAACGAAGCTTATGTCATTACAAGTGCGGATATCTTTGCTACGATCCAAGAACAAAGAGATGCTGCCATAACAAGTTAATTCCTACTGCAAGCCAATGCTGTAAACAAGGGTATGGCATATGTAACAAACGTTGCTACAATCCACAATCCTACAAGTGCTGTTATGGCAGATCCATCCCAAAGAAACGTGTATGCTGTAAACATGGGTATGGCATATGTAACAAACGTTGCTATAATCCACAATCCTACAAGTGCTGTTATGGTAGATCCATCCCAAAGAAACGTGTATGCTGTAAACAAGGGTATGGCATATGTAACAAACGTTGCTATAATCCACAATCCTACAAGTGCTGTTATGGCAGATCCATCCCAAAGGGACGTGTTTGCTGTAAACAAGGGTATGGCGTATGTAACAAACGTTGCTATAATCCACAATCCTACAAGTGCTGTTATGGCAGATCCATTCGAAAGGGACGTGTATGCTGTAAACAAGGGTATGGCATATGTAACAAACGTTGCTACAACCCAAAATCCTACAATTGCTGTTATGGCAGATCCATTCGAAAGGGACGTTTATGCTGTAAACAAGGGTATGGCATATGTAACAAACGTTGCTACAACCCAAAATCCTACAAGTGCTGTTATGGCAGATCCATCCCAAAGAAACGTGTATGCTGTAAACATGGGTATGGCATATGTAACAAACGTTGCTACAATCCAAAATCCTACAAGTGCTGTTATGGCAGATCTATCCCAAAGGGACGTGTTTGCTGTAAACAAGGGTATGGCGTATGTAACAAACGTTGCTATAATCCACAATCCTACAAGTGCTGTTATGGCAGATCCATTCGAAAGGACGTGTATGCTGTAAACAAGGGTATGGCATATGTAACAAACGTTGCTACAACCCAAATCCTACAAGTGCTGTTATGGCAGATCCATCCCAAAGAATCGTGTATGCTGTAAACAAGGGTATGGCATATGTAACAAACGTTGCTATGATCCAAAATCCTACAAGTGCTGTTATGGCAGATCCATCCCAAAGAAACGTGTATGCTGTAAACATGGTTATGGCATATGTAACAAACGTTGCTATAATCCACAATCCTACAATTGCTGTTATGGCAGATCCATTCGAAAGGGACGTGTATGCTGTAAACAAGGGTATGGCATATGTAACAAACGTTGCTACAACCCAAAATCCTACAAGTGCTGTTATGGCAGATCCATCCCAAAGAAACGTGTATGCTGTAAACATGGGTATGGCATATGTAACAAACGTTGCTACAATCCAAAATCCTACAAGTGCTGTTATGGCAGATCCATCCCAAAGGGACGTGTTTGCTGTAAACAAGGGTATGGCGTATGTAAAAAAGGTTGCTACAATCCACAATCTCACAAGTGCTGTTATGGCAGATCCATCCCAAAGAAACGTGTATGCTGTAAACATGGGTATGGCATATGTAACAAACGTTGCTATAATCCACAATCCTACAAGTGCTGTTATGGCAGATCCATCCAAAGAAACGTGTATGCTGTAAACAAGGGTATGGCATATGTAACAAACGTTGCTACAACCCAAAATCCTACAAGTGCTGTTATGGCAGATCCATCCCAAAGGGACGTGTTTGCTGTAAACAAGGGTATGGCGTATGTAAAAAAGGTTGCTACAATCCAAAATCCTACAAGTGCTGTTATGGCAGATCCATCCCAAAGAAACGTGTATGCTGTAAACATGGGTATGGCATATGTAACAAACGTTGCTATAATCCACAATCCTACAAGTGCTGTTATGGCAGATCCATCCCAAAGAAACGTGTATGCTGTAAACATGGGTATGGCATATGTAACAAACGTTGCTATAATCCACAATCCCACAAGTGCTGTTATGGCAGATCCATTCGAAAGGGACGTGTATGCTGTAAACAAGGGTATGGCATATGTAACAAACGTTGCTACAACCCAAAATCCTACAATTGCTGTTATGGCAGATCCATTCGAAAGGGACGTTTATGCTGTAAACAAGGATATGGCATATGTAACAAACGTTGCTACAACCCAAAATCCTACAAGTGCTGTTATGGCAGATCCATCCCAAAGAAACGTGTATGCTGTAAACATGGGTATGGCATATGTAACAAACGTTGCTACAATCCAAAATCCTACAAGTGCGTTC